>JASDQU010946642.1:10017-25394 GCA_032191745.1 Picea mariana | reverse complement strand
ATTTTTCAATATAAGTGAAATAGAGTGATATTATTAAACTTTTATGTTTCGTAATTGGACATAAATAAGTAAATTGTATGGAAGCACGCATATTTCTCATTTCAAAATTCACGATATTAGAATGAGGTACGGAAAAAAATTTCATTCCCTCTATTCAAACATTTAGATCAGAACATAATTGGACAAAATTATCCTAGAACAAGTATTCTAATGCATTAACAATAATACAAGATTATGAGGTAATCTAGAGATCGAGAATCTTTAAGTCGGTGAAGATTCATGGGAAAGAAAATGTCTGGACCCCCTTCCAACAAGCGTCTGACAATAATAACATTAGTATCTTCATATGGATGATATGGATCCAAAAAAATAGTTTTGGAATGGTCAGGGCATATGTTTGCTGCTACAACACAAGGAATAATTCATTTATAATGCCCTCCACCACAACATGTAGTGTCTACAACTCTAAAGTCTACAGTTCAGTTCAATTGATGTAATAATGGTCAGTAATACATTCATATGTGTTATATAATATCATAAAGAAATAGAAAATAGGTGCAATTTCAAGGTGCATTTAAAAGTTCATGCATTAGTCTCCATAAGCATTGGGCATAATAAAAAATTAATGCAATGATTCTCATAAACATATATCATGTTCAACAAATTGCTTGGGATCGAAGTAACGCGAAGAGAATTTTATTTCACTTCTTACAGTAACACCAATTAAACTTTCTTTTACCCATTTTCTAATATTGTTCTCTAAGGTTGTTCCATAAGAATAAGAAGAATCTAGGTCCTACTCATTTAGAATCGTAACCAAGGGCGGTCTTAGAAATATGGACACTTAATCTTTCTTCAGAGAATGTATTCTTTTGCTTGGAAAATCATAACGATCTTGAGTATCGATGGTGGAGGCATCCGAGAAATCAATTCTATGAAAATACTCGAATGTTTGGAGGAAAATCTGCAAGTACTACTACTTTTCATGTATGCAGATTCTTTTGATATAGAAAATTGAATACATTCCTAGGAACTATTGATGCAATAATTAGATGGTTCATAATCCAGGTTAGCTGACTATTTCGATGTAATTGTAGGCACTAGCACTGGTGGTCTCATAGCGGTGTTGTTAGCGACTCCAGATCAGAAGACCAAGCATCCAAAATTCACAGTGAAAGACACATGCCAATTTTATTTGAATTATAGTTATATGATCTTTCCTCCTCGTCGATAAGGACTGGACTTAATACAATATGAACCTTTTTAACCAATTAAGTAGTCTTATGATTAGTTGCAGTGGGTTAAACTAATTTCTATTTTTTTTGGTCATGTACAGGGGGATTGTAAAGAAGGTTATGGAAAGATTCAGGGGACCTAAATATCCTAATATACTATTGGAATTGTTACTAAAAAGGTATCTTGGAGATTTGCACATTGGAGACACCATAAAAAAAATTATGATACCTACATTAGATCCAAGTCCAGTGGAAGCAACATCCTCACCAACATAATCGACATGAATTAAGTGCATGCACTTAATAGAAGGTATGCATACACTTCTCATGGTCAATAGATATTTTTTAGAAAATATTGTAATGTAAATCTGTTCCTATGCAATCCAAAATTATCAGAGTTTTGTGTGAAATTTCTCATGTTTTCTTAGAGTGAATGTGTGCACTTTGAAAAGAAAATATTATATACCTATGAGAAGGTTGTCCCTTGGATGGTCTCAACTGCAGGCATCATTCGATGCTTTTACTCCATTTCCCCGAGCCAAAATCTCTCATTGCACTGCCACACACTACATCTAGTAATAAAATATCCACGGCCTTGGGGCAGAACTGATGCTTAGAAACATTACAGGTCGAAGTGTAACAACATGCAGAATAACTCATTTAGAATTATTCTAATTACTAAACAAATTCCATGCATTCATAATATAGATCCATGTGCTTCTGCAAATTATAGCTACCTCCAAAATTTTCCTTCCTCTTAGTACAAATGATGACTTTTGTACTTTAGTTTAATAAAAGGATTGAACATGTAAGTAATTTATCCCACCAAAAAATAATATTTTTTTTTGTAAGTAAGATTTGTATAAAAAATCCTACTATAGGAAACTGTTACAACAATAGTTGTTCTCTGGAGCGTAAGTCACCATTGCTGGAAATCAACTCCACTCCAATTGATTGTTCACGACTGTGCTAACTATAAGACCTTGAAAATTTAAAATGTCGAGTGGAATATATTAACATAAGACATATACGGGATGACTAGATACATACTCTGTCGATTGAACTCAAAAATAAAAAAAATTATAAACATTAGACCCATATACAAAATTGTGAGACCATAACAAAAGGAAGACCTGGTGACCTTCAAGCTTAGTGCCATTGCTGAGTGGAAGGGAGTAGGATAGGAACCCTTGCCTCCTCTGTCATAGGAGAAAACATAGGTTATAGAGTGAATATGAAAGGCATGGATGAGGATGGAAATTTCTACGAAATCTCAATGAAAAATTTCAAATTAAATACCTTGTTGCGCAGCTCGAAGACCAATTGTTGAAGAGTGGAAAGGGCTCCACGAATTGTCGATGTTTTGGTAGCTACGGGGGGTAATCCCTCCTAGAAAAATTTTTTTAGAGGAGAACAATATTCCAATAAGTCAAAGGAAGATCATTGAACAGTTGAAGAACACCCTGGAAAATAATAAAGTGAAATAAAAGACCACATAAGAGAAGTCGGCCCATAGGAAATAATAATAAAGTGGAAATATAATTTCCAGGGAAGAGAAGTCAGCCCACAGAAATACTAAAGTAAATTTGAAGACCCAGAATAAGAATTCAACCATAGACAAGAGCTTAGATTAGTATAAATACAAGTCTGGGTCAATTCATTTGTACATACACATAGTTCTCCTTCTACAGTGTGCACTAGGCAGTTGTAGTTGCAATTGCAATGGTTTCTTTATTTCTGGTCTCTGGTTCTCTTGGAGAGTGTGACCTACTTTGGGAAGGATATGCTTGGTGTCTCTTGGTGGTTTCTCTTGTGCACTACCTCAAGAGTTGTGCTGAGTTTTTGTGGTGTTTCCCAATTGCTTCGTGCAAGTTGCAGTTTCACTTGCAGTTGTAGTTACAGTTGTAGTTGCAGTAACCAGTTGCTAGTTGTGTCAGTTCTATGGTGCACTATATTTCTCTAGTGATGCGCCTATCTTGCGTCAGTTCTATGGTGCTACTCAGTTGTCTATCCTTGTTAGGGTTTGACAAGAAGAAGAGATAAGTATTTGTTATCAAGGTTTCTTCATTGTTTGTTTTCTCTTGTGAATAGAGCTTGTTCATGGTTGTATTGGAAAGATTCTCGCTAAGAAAGTTTGGATGGGTTTTTCCCCGAGTTTGGGGTTTTCCCAAGATAAATCTTTGTGTCTTCTTGTGCTTGTTTATCTTCTTCTTATATATTTCAGTAAATTCTTATTGAATGTTAAAAGAAGATAAAAATTCTATGGAAAATATAATGCTAACAAAACTAATGAAAATCTAACATGGTATCAAAGCAGGTTTTCTTTAGAACAATCTAACCACTGGAAGGAAGATTGTGAGATTTGTCGTTGCACAGACCTAAACTTGTCAATATCATTGAGAAATTATTATAAATTTTTTGGGACAAATTCCATCATATATCAACTCGCCTTTCCCTAGCACACTTGCTACATCTCTTAGATCGACTTTCCGTCAAAATTGAATTTTTAGGGCTTTTAGGCTTGTTGACATTTTCCTAGACATTGAACTTTCTAATTCATATTTATAACCCTTCTTGTTGTTGATGTAATGTCTCATATTAAAGGACAAAGTTGGATGGTGCACTTGTATATAAGATGAGGGTGTTTGCAGGAGACATACACTTGACAAAAGGACATTTATCTATGAAGTGATAGTAGATCCAAATGGGTATTAGATCTACTGCACTCAGAGGACACCCAAGAATTGAAGGAAACAATGACGATGTCTCCTACAACATAGAACAATTCAAATGGGACAAGCAAAAACTAGAATCCAGGTTTGTATATCAGGTCACAAGTGATAGCTCTGAGAGGGAGCTATAATGATAGTTGCAGGAGGAAACATATTAGATGGTCTCTAGTTTGAGACATGGAGCAGTCTATCTAGATAATAAGTTGTATACACGATAGTATACATCCATGTATCAAAAAAGAAGGGTATGAAATTAGAACCTTCTAGAAATAAGGGTACTTTCGCGAGATACAGAGTATGTCATATGGAGATCTATTGTAAGGAGCATAAGGCTTTGAAGATGACCATACATATCACTCTAGTTCATTTGATCACTCTTCAAATAATCAGGAAGATTTAGTAGATCCAGAAGGGACTATCCAGAATCATTGCAGTGACCAGGAAGAGATCAACATGGTCATGTGGTACTTTGCATATATATGGAATTGATTAGCCATATTATGTGGAGGAGCATATGGCTCCACTAGTGGTGAGGCAGGTGGCCCCACCAAATACCAGCTCAAAAGGATCCAGAGTTCATGCGAAGTCATCCCTCATGACACAGTAGGGAGGGGAATCCTCCCAGTACACTCCATAAGAGATCAAACTTCAGAGGAGGTCAGCAGATGCAGAGGGAGAAGATGGCTCTAGAGATTATATAGACTGAGAAGGAGTCAAGATTTAAAGGGAGGATTTGGACTTAGAGTGAGCATGATCTCAGAGAGATTACGTTGACTCAAAGGAAGAACAGATCATTCATAGGAAGTTCTCCCTCATATTTAGGTGTGTTACAAGGGAAAAACTCTCTATGGCCAAGGGTAAACCACAACAGATAGGTATGACTGCAGAAATCAACTCAATTCCAACATGTAATATATAAACTAATGTTCAATACGAGGAAGAATCCTACCTCGATCCAATCATTTGATGTCGTTCCACCATTGAGCACTGTGACCCAAAGCTCTACACCTGCAAGAAGTTATCAACAAACAAGCGATGCAAGTATATAGTGACAGTATATAAAATGAGTTAGCACATCAGATAGCACAATCCATTAATAAACATTACAAACATGCCCATGGATAATAATCATATATTTGCAAGATATCGATAGGACAGGAAAGGAGTATTTCTATTAATAATTGATCAACAGAAGTATCAACATTACAGACTTCTGTGTCGGCATGGTTCGAAACCAAGAAAACAAGTTCCTTCCAACTGGGTCTCCACCAATTCAATCCTCCACCAAAGGCAAGCTCATAGAAAAGAGATAATGAGATCCTCTTGACAATAAGGAAAGATCTTGGGGGTTGAACAATGTGTTCAGACTTGAGGGACAAAGGGATGCAGACTCAATATGAAGTAATTTCTCTAGAGTAACTTTTCTCTCAAAGTTGAATGCTTTCTCTCTCTTTTTCCATAGCTCGAAATTGTGCTCTTATAGCCTCTAGAATGTAACTGAACGACCGAGTCAGAACGTTTCCAGTATATTGAAGGCCAAAGATCAAAGATCATTTTCCATGACATGGAAACCCAACCTCATTTTTTATTTTTTGGCACAAATTCCAATATACGCGAGTTGTAGTGGAGCAGCAAGCATATATGCATCTTGCAAAGAAGTTAGGGAGCGTATATGTGGGAAAATATATATTTTTGGCTCTGGATTTATCAAAAAAGGGGTTGATAAGTCTTCATAGGGAAATGGAAAAAGGCCCTCTATGCAAGATAGCAATGGTGAGGAAAATCTTGCTATAACAGATGCCCCCTAATGTGTGAGATCATAGGAATATCTCCAATGGCCGAAATGAATTATAAATAACCCAGAAGTGGAGTGGTGGAGAGCCAGCTGGACGAACTCAATTGCTCATTACATTATGTACTGACTTTGCATACATGGCTGCCAAAAATACAATGTAGATCCATGTGGAAAATATACCAACAAGTGTTCATGGCCATGAGTAGGCAAATATAAATGTGGTTACATGCCAATAGCTGTCATAGTCACAAACAAGGCCCAGTGAAACCAATCTCAAAATCAATCTGAAGATATCTGTATACCATGGAGTACAATCTAATCTCCCATGATCGTTGAAGTCAAATAAGTATTGGTCTGATGAAATGGAAGCAACATCTCAGGAAAGTTGTGTCTACAAAGTGATGTCTTCAAGTCTTCAATACAATCCACCAATGGTGCAAGTATACATCATGTGAAAAAATGAGTTGAGGTCGAACACGATGAGACATCGTTTGATTACCGGTCAATGAGGTATACCATTAAAAAATGCGAGACAACCTACCAATGATGAAAGTAGGTATCAAGGCACTGAGTACATCTCTACAAATGTGAATAAAGGAGCTGGTGTCGAACATTTGAGAGATCCATTGATTAGGAGACATTGATGTATTCCCATCTGTCAATGGCAAGAGAGCCTGCCACTAATGACTGCAAACCTCAAGGTACTCATAAAACTCTAAGTCTCGTATCTATAATACATGAGCTAAAGTTGATGGAAAGAGACCCGCTGAAAGGAGAGCATTAAGGCATCTCTCATCAATCAACACGAGGAACAAAGCAGGAGCTTCATGATTTGGTGGAGATCGAACGAAGAACATGTTCACGAACCAATGACCCTATGCATCTTTCGCGTGTGCCAAATGCAAGTGGTACATGAAAAAGACCCTCTGAATAGTAGCCAGTGATGAAAGCTACTGACAAAGGCAAGGAAAACCACCAATAAGGCTAATGGCATCCAAGACACTGCATGAATCCCAAAGTGTGAAAAGATGTCTTGCCGTCGAACACAAGGGAAACCACCTAGTCAACAACTCATGTGAAATGTCGATTTTTGGGTTCAAGGTGACCTACCAATGATGAAAGTAGGGCCAGGGTGCATCATAAGACCAAAGTATCATGTGATTCTGAGACAAACTGAGGGTATGGCCGACATGCGAAATCAAGATTTCTGAGGAGTGGCTGACACAGGTTGATAGACTTCCTTTGAACAAGAGAATGAGACATACGGTGGACTCTGGAAGCATGGACTTAATGATTTGACAATTAGATGCAGGAGGCATCCATAATGTTCTCTATAGTGGCTGGAAGATTAACCAGTCGGTAGAGAAAATTATGTAATGATATTAGCTTCCTAAGGCCATGCTAAACCCAAAATTATGATGACACAAGGTGATGTAGGAGAATCGTATAAAGCCAAAGCACATGCCTAGCCAAAGAAACAACTAGACGCGCAGATGAAATTTTAACACTTTTTTGTGAAAACGTTTTGAAGTTTAAAATCTAAAGCATTAATGTAATGGATGGGAGGAAAGTGCAGTTGCATTTATACCCCGAAGATCCAAACTATTTTAGGAGCATATTTTCCTATCTACCAGATGTAATAGGCATTTATGTGTGTTTAATGCAAGTAGGTAGATTTGATTTAATAGATTAGACAGTTTAGGAGCACAGGAGGGAAAACGGATGATAGACACCCTCAACCCTTGTATCATTGAAACATAATTCAGATTTCGTAAGATGTAGAGCTGTAGAGGAGAACAGAGAATTTTATGCAATTTAGTTGTTATTCGCCATGTACAGGAGCACTGGAATTAATAGAAGAAATCTTTGATTCCAATCTATGTGTTTGTTAGGGTTGTTGGAACCACCTGTTAAATGGTATGTTGTAGGCTTGTTTACATTCTCTGTATGCAATTTTCTTCTATGCTATGTGTGTGTATGCTCTAGAATTCTAAGTTGAATGTTTGAATTCTAGATAAGGGGAGAATGAGTTTTAGTTGTTTCTCTTTTTGAGAACTCCTGCAAAGAGTGCAGTGGAGGGTCCGCAAGGAGTGCGTCGACCAGGCTCTGAGTTTCATCTTAGAACCCTCGGAGGAGATTCAAATTGTGTCTTTACAGGAAAGAGTGCTAGCAGAGCATAGAGCCATGCAAAGTGTGTGCATGCTGGGAGAAGGGAACAAATTCTTTCAAACTCACAGAGGAGTTGAGGAATTCTCTGTTGCAAGGATTGCACAGAGTCGAAGACCCAAATAACCTGAGGTTATTTGAAAATTTTCCGCAAGGAGTGCACATAGAGACCCTTTTGGAATCCTTTAGTTCACAAGCGAAATCTCAGAAGGGATAGAACCTTTGAAGTGTTCAAAGGGAGGCGGAGGTTGAAATCGTCTCACAGAAGTTAAGTTCAGGAGGGAGGATGCCATGTCATTTGGTAAGAATTCCTTGTGAAGTTGAATCGGATGGTGGAATCTCTTCAGGAGGAAGTGCCAAAGTTTTGTTAGCCGTTGGATCTTGTGGAACAATAAAAGGATTAATACCAAGTGTATTTCGACACCCATAAGCTCAGGAGGAGTAGTGTCCACTAGATTTGGATCAACGAGGACCGTTGATCTCGTATGTGAATTCGCCATATCAGAGATCGGGAAGTGGAGTAGTTCAAGGTTGGACTCGAGAGTTGCGAACTCCCGGGTTGCGAAATCTTGATACAGCCAAGACCATTGGATCGAGGGAGGCACACAACCATAGATATCATCGAGGGTATGATTTCAGAGTCAGGAATCCATAGAGGAAGAGGAACGGTTTTTGGTTGTTCACTCAAGTTGTGAAAGACAAAAATTCTGTGTGGGAAGGTGGCAAGAACTCACCACGTAAGTAGAGTAAAGAGGAGGAGACAAGTGGTGTATACACGTCACTTTGGCAGAGTCCACATAGTGTTGACTTATCATGTTTCGTGTATTTGCAAGGGAAGAACTCGAGAAGTTGGCGCTCCAACTTGCGAAGTCGTGAGTTGTGAAAGGTGCTTGCGTAAGGCTTGGTTGTAGTCGTATTTCAAAAGGGGTTGAAGAAGGGGCTTACACCTTAAGCCCATTCGCAATTTCGCATTTCAGCTATTGCTAAGAGCTGTGGCATTGGATTTTGAAGTGCCCAACTCATGAGACCCAAAATCCTTTGCGGGCTTAAACAAGGAGTTCAATTAACCCTTGTCGTGGTTAGAGAAGATCCTATGTAGATCTTGGCCTGAGGGTAGGAGGTCTGCACCACAAGGACTCAATAAATTTGTGCTATGTTCAAAGGCGACACAACTACTGCCAATTACAATATAGTACTCCCTTCCCCCTCATCTTTTTTGTTTTTTCATAACAAGTGAATGCTATGATACAGAGGAGGGAATGAGTGTCACAAGTAAGAAAAACTAGTTCTAGTAGTGGAATGTACCTATGCTCAATGCAAGGAAATGCATGCGAGAGATGGACACTCGGGGTGATGTTCCCTCCAGGGTATAGAGTGTCGAATTGTGAAGGATATAGATAAGGCTCTGCTTGGTTGAGGATGCAAACTGCTTGGGACATGGTTCATAATGAAAAGCAAGAACCGGCTAAAGGCTCAATACTGCAAGCAAGGGCATGAGATGCAATCACAATTTAACGCAAAAAAATGTCCTTTTTTATATCTTTTAGTCTACTTGTTGTGAACAAGGGGTAAGCTTGTTCCAAATAGACGTCTTTTAAAATCCAATTTACGATTGTGAAGAAGACAAGTTCACTCGGTGATCTTTTCCATTTTTGATAACAAGTCGGGAAAGAGCTTAACTAAGACTCATGATCTTTCAAATCCAATTTTAACGAGTGTGAAAGGGACAAATCACTCAACAATCTTTTAAATTTTTAGTAACGAGTCGGAAAAGAGATTAACTAAGACTCGTGTTTTTGGGAGTCTGTGGGTAATAAGGCCGCGTGTGCATGAATGAGAAATGAGGCTTATTGTAAAGTCATGTATCAAATTCTAATGGACTCCCGATCCTAAGGAAAATCTCAGCATGGGAACCAAATGACAGAGAGGTTCTAACTAGGGTACCCATGTTTGGTAAGTCACTACCATTTATTAATGATGCTATGATAGCAGATGGAGATTAATGCGTCATAATAAATGGGTTCGTACCTAAGGCATAAAAAGTGGTAATTAGAGGATAATGAAAAACTGCACGATGTAGTGACTACCTATCCTATATGCTAGGTTATGAATATACCTGCCTGAGGATACAAACGACCAACCATGACGTTGAAATCTGTAAGAAAATTGAGTCGAAACTACAAAAACTATCTTAAAACCACTTTTGTATTAGTCCATTAGACAAAATAATGGCATAAAACTATATCAAATGGGTAAAAATGTTTTATAAATAGTAATAAAATCACAATTTACTATGTCATTTTCATTTTCACCCAAAAATAGTGCAATTTGGACTAACATACCTTCGGAATTCAAACGACGATCGTGGGAGAAATAGGCAATGGAAACGCAAGCCGTCTGGTCTAGGTAACTTTTCATCCCATCCTCTTTAAATTCAATGGTTTATAATTTTGAATTGGGCTCCATTTTTTTAGTTTTTAAGGGTGCAAATTGTGTTTTTTGGTATATGTGGGTTTCTACTAATATGTCGTGTATACAACCAGATATACGCCCCTTTGTAAACTACAGGGGGTGTATATCAGGTCGTATATGCGACATATTAGTAGAAACCCACGTATACGTGCGCAAAATTGCAAAAAATAATCTTTTAACTCAAAAATTGATTTGGTTTTTGTAGGATGGTGTTGGAGTCGAGGGAGAGAGAGCATGAGGAGGTAGATGCAGCAGTGGAAAGGGATCTGGTGGCTCAAGTGGCATTAAAAATATGTGGTCTATACAAGTTTTGGGCTCTCAAAGGAGTGAGGGCCCAAGTGAGGTTATTGGAAATGTTGGTGGGCTATTTGGATCCAGATAGAGAGAGATTTATCCTTGATGGGAAACCATTAAGGATCGAAGTAGAGGACATCTACTTCTTGACAGGAATTTCACGCTGAGGAGAGGTCATGGACCTTAAGTCATGCGAGGCCAGGAGTGGGATGAAGGTCGAAGAATACATCGAGGCCCACTGTGTTGCAGGGACTCCCATGGTGGGAAGTCAAATCCCTATCTGGGCTATAGGTAACCTCAGCCTGAAGATTATTGTGCTTGTTCTTACTAAGATCATAGGGTCTGCCTCACTGCATCAAGCATCAAGACCGTTTATGTTTTACCCACTGGAGTTTGCGAGACCTACCATGTACAATTGGTGTACGTCACTACTGACTAACATGAAAGGTCAACTGACAGAGTGCAAGCAGGGGGAAAAGAGAAACTTCAGGTTTGCCTCTATCCTTTGTAGCTTCCTTTTCAAGCAGATCCAAAGCTCAGGGCCTAGAGTGGAGATCATTCCTAGAGGGCCACGTGATCCAGCTATGGCATGATGGGTCGAGGTCATGAGATGGTAGGGGGGAGGTAGGGTGGTGACACCCTACAACGATGATTTTTTCTTCTGGTGGGGGAGACAAATCATAGCTCTGGAAGACTATCCCTATGTGGGAATTGATTTCAAAGGTGATCCTGATATGCCGCTTCCACCAGGAACCACCTATGGTGCCATAGGTAAACAATGTTTTTTATATATTTCATTTTTTTATTTTTGTATTTTAAAAGAATAAAAATATTTTTTTGGATGGTGTTTTTAAATATTAACTCGATACTGGTGTGGTTGCATATGTGGGTCCGCAATGGCCAGAGGGATTCCTACGACACAGGCGAAGGCACCGGACAGATGAGGTAGTGGGAGGAGAGGCGGACAGAGTCCTTCAGAACGTGCAAGGAAACCTGTCATGTTTGACGCAGAGGATTCCTATGGTTCAGGTGGAGGATCTACTTGAAGCCATGCAGAGGCAGGTTGTCGATGTACCTAGAGCATGGGTACGACTCTTCTAGTGTCTCGCCAACATCATGGTTTTCTATCAGACTCATCCGGTGCCATAGGCGTAGATGTCACAGGATATGTATATCGGTTGTATATGTATTTTTGAGGTTTTTAGCCCCAATTTTGTAATATAAAACACCATATTTTTTGGAAATATAAAAAGAGGGATCTTCAGACGTACTTATATCTTACAATGTGTACATTGATTTAATGGTCTTCTTTGCTTTATTAATGTGACAAATTCCAATCCAAAACATAATTAGCGTAGGCATTGGATACATGATTAGAACTTCTAGGAATGTGAAAATATGTAATAAAATCAAATTGTCGTTCCAAAAGATGTAACCATAGGAATTGACGGAGTAACATCGGATCATGCACATGGTAATGACCGTTCAACTGACGTACGACTAACTGAGAATCCAGGCGCACCTCTATAGAGTGAATACCATGTGAGATAGCATCGCGCAAAAATTCTATAACAACGCTATATTCGGCCACATTATTCATGGATGGTCCTAGGCATATGCCACCTAAAGACACCAACAGACCCTCAGACGAGTAAATCACCCAAGCGGCGGAAGCTAAGTTCCGTGTATGACGACTAGCTCCATCTGCGAATCCTACGTAGACCAAAGACTCTGTTGACATCTGCCAACAAAAGGGAAAACTCGATAAGCAATCCAAAGACAAAAAAAGGGGGAAAAGGTGTATATACACTAAATTTTCATTAGTATACAAAGGGTTTCTCCCAAGCCCAGGGCTCAAGCGTAACACTTTTTTAAGTAGAGCCCATTTATGGGATCAGCCAATTTATTCCCTTCATAATCTTCCAACTCATAGGCTCCTTTTTCTAGAACGCCTCGCACAATATAAGGACCGTGCCACATGGGTTTAAACTTGCCTGCTCCTAGCAGTTCTTTGGCTTGGTCATACAAGAGGACCAAGTCACCCTCGACATACAACAGGGGACAGACAGACTTATCGTACTGAAACTTGACACGTTTCTTGTTTGCCTCAATAGCCATAAAGGTGTCTCGATGCTGCTCATCAAGACTCTCTAGGTGTACAAGGCGTCTCTCTAAATCTGAAGTGTCGGGTAGGAGCTCAACTGCCAATTTGAGAGAAGGGATTTTGCATTCAACGGGAAGTATCAACTCCACACCGTGTACTAACTAAAAAGGAGAAAAACTGATGGCAGTCTTAACCGAGGTTCGGTATGCCCAAAAGTGCGGGATATAACATGATGTGCCAGTTGGAATTGCTCCAACTGACAGTTTTTTGCAAAATGGTCTTGAGATACTTATTGACGACCTCTACTTGCCCATTTGCCTGGGGGTAATAAGGAGACAAGTGATCATTTTTAAACCCCAACTTAGATGCTAGTTCTATCATCATTTCATTTTGAAAATGATTTCCATGATCAGTGACAATCTCACTCGGGATACCGAACCGGGCGATAATTTGATTGAATACGAAAAAATATGTAGTTTTCCCATCGGATTTCACGGTAGGCATGGATTCGGCCCACTTGGTGAAGTAGTCGACAACCATGATAATGTGTTGATGCCCCCCAGCCTAAGTTGGGTTGCAATCAATGAAATCTATTCCCCACTTAGTGAAGGGACCAACGGTAATGACTGGGTGGATAGGGGCTGGGTGTGAGCACATTTTTCAAGTGAACGCCTGTTATAACCCTAAATTGCACCACACATGCTTACCTGGTATTAGGTCATCTCATATCCTTTCTTTGCCAAAGCACTTCTGAACAATTCTTTGAAAATCCTCTTTTATAAAGGCCCATGTGCCCTACTCCATTACTGCACGCGTGTACACGCTGGCTAACCCAAAATAGCCCGCGTGGACCGACAAAAGCACGAAAAAAGGAAAGTTGTCGACGGAACACAAAAGATATGAGTGAGTTAGCTGAAACTCCCAGCCATGCATGGCCGAGGGTTCATCCAAATACCTATCTCCTTCTAGCCTATAAAAGAAGGGGTAGGGATCCCATTTGGAGGGGGGAAAATATAGAAAAGAAACTCTACCCATTTATGTATTCCCATTGTCCCAGCCCTTTAGCCTTTCCTTGTGCCAAAGGAGATTCAAAGCAAAGCAGTTGTAGGACAGTAGAAGAGGAGCCCAGGATCAGGTTCGAGGAGCGGTGGCCGGTCTCAACTTTTGTAAGTTGACTCATTCAAAGTAATAAAGAAAATGCTTTTCCCATCCCAATTCATGAACTTTTATAGTTTGATTAGTATATGTTTGGATTTCTAACCCGTCAGTATATAAGTAGGATGCATGTGTAGTGTTTCTTGTCTTGGATGCAGGTCAGCTTTGGAAGGAGTATTGCAAACAAGTAATCAAGTACAATGGAGGATCGACATCAAATGCCGGGAACGAGGTAGGTTGATCTTTCCATGCATTTACTAAGAAAAGGGGATTTAAATCTAGGGATGAAGGTAGAAAGTAGTTTCTCTTCGGTCATATCTGCATAAAATGTCTGAACTCTATTTGCTAGTCCGTAGGGAGATTTCCCTCACAACAGAATTGGCGACCATACTAGGGAAACTCTCTAGGGTTCCTGGAATTTTATTTTGTTTTTGGGTAGTTTTACAAACTAGTTTTTCTTGCCTGTTTTTTCTTTTAGTTTCTGTAAGGTCTGAGCTAGCAGAGAGTCTGGTTTTCCATACCATCTTTCCCTGTCTTTTTCTTGACTGTGTTTTTCGAGACCCACAGAGGTACACGCGGCCTGCATAAGGTCTGCACGCGTGTACCCGCGCCCTACTCTCTTACAGCCCGCGTGTGAATGCTAGCTAAAGAAGTAGCAGTAGCATGTAGAGTTCAGAGAACTTCAGAGGCATTCATCCTCTTCCCTGTCAGAATCACACATTCTTAGGTGGTTTTCTAGAATTCTGTTTGAGTCTTGTTTGCTAGCAGTCCTATCTCAGATTGTTTTTTCCTTATCATTTTTTCCTTACAATATTTGTTTTTCTTTTAAAAAGAGTGTTCAAGACTTCAAGGGATCCTGGTTATCAATATCAGTGGTCTCTTCCTGGTTTTGGGTTCTCTGTTTTCATTTTTCTCAGAGTTTAGATATACACGCGGCCTGTACAAGGTCAGCCCGCGTGTACACGCCCTCTGTCTCTATCCAGCGCGTGTTTAAACATGTGTTGTTTGATTAACAGTCACGTGCTTGTACAAGATACTTTTTGTTGAGGGTAAGGCAGTCATCCTTTCCCTTGATAATAATTATTCATCTCAAGTGTTTGAATCTTTGTTTGAGCAGTCAGTAGCTTAGGATTAATCTTACCCTCAGCCTGCTTTTTCTCAGTTAAAAAAGTTGTCATAAAAATAAAAGAATTTTTAAGGTTTTTAGACAAGTGTGAGAGTCATTGTTTTAAAAAAAATTGTTAGTGTGTGATTTTTGACCTGATTCTTTGCGATCTACGATTAGGCTAGAGTTTTTTTTCTTGGTTTTTGCTTGTCGATATTTTTCCTTTCTTGCTTTACTAGCATTTAAATAAAATAAAAAAATCTCTTTTCATTTTCTTGTTTGGTTGAAAAGTGTGTTTCTGCATTATTAGTCAGAGAAA
>JASDQU010946640.1:21559-33197 GCA_032191745.1 Picea mariana | reverse complement strand
ACTTTGAAAGTATTGCACAAAAGTGTTTTCCAAGAAGGCCTAGTGAAACACAAAGAAGAAGTTACAAGAGGTTTGAATCATTGAGCACTGAATTGGAATGCTATAAGTGTAATAACTTTGGACACATGGCCAAATATTGGAGAGTGTCAGTCCTCCCTAGTGAACCACAACCGAAAAACAACAGTCACAGAAAGGAACCTCAGAAGAGAAAATGGATAAGAAAGTAGAATCAATATAGAAATGAAGAATGCACACTCACTCTACAAGATAAGCAGAAGACACATTGTTGGTATGTTAACAGTGGTTGTTCGAAACACATGACAGCTGATAAAGACACATTTATTACATTAAGAAAGGAAAGAGATGGATCAATCTCCTTCAGAAATGATGATTAAGCTAAAATCATTGGAAAAGGCACAGTCAGAATTGGAAACAACAATACCAAGGAATAAAATGTTCTACTAGTAGAAGATATGAAACATAATCTTCTAAGTGTGAGTAAAATGTGTGACCAAGGTCATAAAGTTACTTTCGATTCACAAAAGTGCGAGATAAGAAAAGAAGGTTTAGGAAAATTGATTGCAACAACTACAAGAACTTCAAGCAACATATATGTATTAAGTGAAATTAGAAATGAAAAGTGTTGTCTAGGAAAGGAAGATGAAGGTTGGATATGGCATAGAAGAATGGGTCACATACACTTTGATAGCCTTGTCAAAGTCAACAAAAAGGAAGCAATTAGATAAATTCCCTAGATCACGAAACCAACCAACACTTTATGAAAGCATTGCCAACAAGGAAAGAAAACAAAGACTAGGTTCAAATCAAAGGAATATTCAACGACAAGACTATTGGAAGTTATGCATACTAATATAGTTGGACCAAATACAACAAAGGGTTTAAAAGGTGATAAATACTTTATGTTATTAGTTGATGATTATACAAGAATTACTACCGTTTTCTTTCTCAAGAATAAGTAAGAAGCTTTTGAAAACTTAAAGGTCTACAAGGAAATGGTTGAGAGTGAAATGGATTAAAAAATAAAATGTTTTAGATATGATAATGAGGAGAGTTCACTTCAAAGGAATTTATGAACTACTGAAGCAAGCATGGAATAAAAAGGAAATTCTTTGTTGCTAGGAAACCTCAACATAATGGATTTGTTGAAAGAAAGAACAAGACAATACAAGAAATGGCTCGAACAATGCTAATGGATTCCAAATTGACAGATATATTTTGGACACATGCAATGCATACAACATTTAACATTCAAAACAGCGTAATGCTAAAAAGCAACATTGAAAAAACTCCCTACAAGCTATGGAAAGGAAGACCAACAAATGTGAAACACTTAAGAGTATTTGGAAGGAAATGCTACATCAAAAGAGAAGATGGTCAAATGAGAAAGTTTGAATCTCATGTGGATAAATGAATACTTGTTGGTTAATCAAGTACAAGGAAATCCTGCAAGTGTTACAATCTTAGGTTGAACAAAGTTATGGGAAGAATCAATGTAACCATTGATGAAACAGGTGGACGAGAATTAAAGGAAGAAGAAAATGAATCAATAGAACAACTTTACGAAGAATAAGCAGAAGATGAAGAAGAAGTAGAAGGGGAAGATGAAGAAGATTAGATAGAAGAACAAGTTCAACAAGTTCCTCCAAAGACACCTAGCAAATAAGTACAAAAGAATCATCCTTCAGATTAGATTATAGGAAACAAAGATGCAAGAGTTGAGACTAGAAGAAGAATTTGTTTGCCAAAACAAATGCATATAGTACTTTCATCTACGATTGAACCAAAAAGTTTTGAAGAGGCCAACAAGGATGAATTTTGGAATAAGACCATGGATGAAGAATTGGATCAAATAGAAAAGAATGACACTTGGGAATTGGTTCCAAGACCAAAGAATAAGAATGTGATTGGAAGAAAGTGGGTATTTAGAAATAAATTGAATGAATATGTATAGGTTACAAGAAACAAAGCTAGATTAGTTTGTAAAGGATACATACAATTTGAAGGAATCGAATTTGAAGAGACATTTTCCCTAGTTTCCAGAATGGAAGCAATCCAATTTCTTTTATCTTATGCATGATCAAAGAATATTAAAGTGTATCATATGTATGCGAAATCATCTTTTCTGAATGGGGAACTTGAAGAAGAGGTCTACATTGAACAACCATAAAGATTTCACTTATGAGAGAATGCAGATTATGTGTGTAAATTAAAGAAGGCCTTGCATGGTCTAAAACAAGCTCCTAGAGCATGGTACTCTAGGCTGGATAAATATCTACAGTAGAGAGGGTTCATAAAAGGAAGTGTAGACTACAACCTCTACATCAATGTAACTCGAGATAGTATTTTATTAATTGAATTTTATGTTGATGACATTATTTTTGGAAGAAATGATGACATGTTAAGCCAAAAATTTGCAAAGGATATGCATAATG
The DNA here is from genome assembly GCA_032191745.1 of Picea mariana. NCBI lineage: Eukaryota > Viridiplantae > Streptophyta > Pinopsida > Pinales > Pinaceae > Picea > Picea mariana. Next base: position 30,744 of record JASDQU010946640.1, on the reverse strand, counting down.
AATTTGAAATGTCATTACTCAGAGAACTATCCTTCTTTCTAGGTCTTCAGATACATCAAAGAAACCGAGAAATTTTTATTTCTCAAACTAATTATATCATATAAATGCTAAAGAGGTTTAGAATGGAAGATTGTAAACCAATTACCACTCCTATAAAAAATAGTTGCAAGTTGAGCAAAGATGATGATTTAAAGTACATAGACTAGAGGAAATACAGGTCAATGATTGGTAGCTTACTATATGTGACAACATCCAGACCATATGTAATGCAAGAAATTGGAGAGGTGGCACGATTTCAAGCATCACCAAAGGAATCACATGTATTAGAAGTGAAGAGGATTTCCATATATCTCAAAAGAACGAAAGAGTTTGGATTATGGTATCCAAAAGGAAAGGATCTATCACTTATTGCCTACATAGATGCAGAATGGGCAGGTTTCATTGATGACCAACAAAGCACCAGTGGAGTAGCATTCTACTTGGGTGAGTTTTTAGTACCATGAATAAGCAAGAACAAATAATCAGTATCCTTATCTATAGCTAAGGGGCAGTATATTGCAGTAATAACATGTTGTACACAAGTTCTATCGATGAAACAAACTCTGACATATATATAGGTTGAGTATGATGATCCCACTCCAATCTATTTTGATAATACAAACAACATAAGTATCTAAAAGAACTCGATGATGCACTCCAAGACGAAGCACATTCCAATCAAGTATCACTTTCTACGGGAACAGGTTGCAGAGAAGAACATCAGAGTTCAATATGTGGACACAAAAGAACAAGTGGTAGACATATTTACAAAACCACTTCCAAGAGAAGCCTTTGAGAATCTTCACCAGAGACTCAAAGTAATTTCTACTCTAAAATGAATGCTTTTTAATGCTTATATTACATGTATTATATTTACACGAGGAAGAACCATAAAGAGGAAATTTTAGGTTAGGAGATCAGTTTCAGGAAGAGTTCTGTTAGGGGGAGTATCCCCAAGGACAGTTCAGTTAGGGGGAGCAACCCCAGATACAAAGATACCTTTTCCATTGATGACAAAGGGGGAGATATTTATCAGATGCAAAGCACAGAGACATGGTTCTAGGGGGAGCGATGGTCAAGGGGGAGCATGAGTGATATAAATTCAGTATTTCATGACATGACTTCAGTGTTGCATCAGTGTGTTTCCGTCAATGTCAAAGGGGGATATTATTGATTAATTGGGTTGGTTTTCATTGATGTCAACCCTTGAAGAAAGTTCGGTAGCAAATTTTGGTAGCACAAAGGTTTGGGTAATGGACCCAAGTTTGTTTGATCGATAATGGTATTCTTATTGATGTATTTCCAGGTAAGATTATTATACATGGATATTACATGTCATTCAATTTTCGGTGGTATGTGTAACATCACATAACTCCTCACGATTAGAGAGTTATGGCCATGTGAAGTTGGAGAACCCTCATGAGTCATCTAGAAGCCCCAAAAGGTCAAAGTAGTCAAAGTAGTTGCAAATAAGAAATTTTTTAAATAATAAAGTGAAGTGATGAGTGTACTATAATTCAAAGTGGATACAAAACAAATAATTTAAATAATAAAGTTAATGGAGAAATTACTAAGTGGACAAGTGGTTAGAAGTGGGTTAGCCCTAAAATAAGGAAAGTGGTTTAAGAGATTTTAGAAGATAAATAATAAAGTTAAGTGATGAGTGTACTATAAGTCAAAGTGGATATAAAAGGAATGATTTAAATAATAAATTTAATGGATAAATTACTAAGTGGACAAGTGGTTAGAAGTGGGGTAGCCCTAAAATAAGGAAAGTGGTTTAAGATGGTTAGAAGGTAACCCCTTGAGGAAGCTACATAAAAGTATAAACAAGAGGCAAGGGTCTCTCATTTTAAAATCACACTTGAGAATATTGAATATCTACAAGTGACTGAGGTAACCAAAGGATATCTAAGCCGGATTTCAGAGGGAAGGTGAAGTAAAGAAGGCCAAAATTCAAGGGAGTATAAATTCTTTTGATGATGTTTTCTAAGGTATGTTATTTACAGATCATCTCACCATTTTCGCAATAACGTTTTTTATAGAATGATTCAGAACTCAACATTTCTATATCGTTGTAGAAACATATCCAAGTAGTTTTGATAAAAATTTCTTCTTGTGGGTCATTATATTTTTAAAGTTACACTCCGTGGAAAATAGGGTTTTTGGCTAGTCCTGAAACTAGTCTAAAACAAGTGTTTCGTGTAAAAATGTCATAAATTATTCATAACATATCCAAGTTTAGTAATACCAAATGTATTGGTTAGAGTACAATTTGTAGTATTCTATGTACCATTTCCATATCCATACAACAAATATTTCATGTAGGTTACGCTCTACAAGTTTGCTCTCGAGAATAATATAGAATTGAACAAGGTATGAGATTTTTTCTATAACTCCTTTTCTAAGAGGTTCCAAGTGGTGAAGTCTGGAGGAATTGCATAAAATAAATTGAAGAACATTGTGTATCACTTTCATATCTTTATTCATTATAGGTACATAGTTATGATCATTGCAAATTAGGGTTGTTGACTAATCCAAAATTCGTCGTGTGAGACTGAAGTAAAGTTTGATGAAAATTATAGTGTCTTGTTGTTAAAGTTAAGGAATATTTATATGTATGTGATCATATACACTAGGTCTATTACAGAGTTAAAAATCAGATTTGGATGATTAAATTGATGAGGGCTTTTGGTTGAGGTACATCTTGGGTACATGGTTGAGACAAGTAGTTGACGAGTTGGCGCATACATGAGGTGCATAGTTGATGATGTTATTACATATTGATAAGTTATAGTTTATGTATTTTATGCATGATTGGTACATATTTGGTGCATGGTTGATGTACTCGTTGATGGTACAAGTTGAGGTATAGGTTGGTGCATGTTTGATGCACTTGTTTATGGTACATGTTGATTATAGGTTGTTTGGTACATGTTGTTACAGGTTGTTGGTGTAGGTTGATTGGTGCAGGTTTGTGGTGGTATATATCATAATGATAGTGTGAAAGTGGTTCCATCATTCTACTTGTACGTCAGGGTGGTTGGATGGGGCAAGGGAAGGTGGTTGTATCCACCTTTCAGTTATAGTCGGAGAACATAGGGGGTTATAACCTNGCAGCTGGAAAATAAAGGAATTTGCTTCTTCCAATAAATGTAATTCTTAAAGACATATAAGAAAAATCATTATGTGGTTCTCTCCCTCTTTGGGTTTCCACGTAAAAACATTGTTGTAATGTGTATGTGTATGATTGATCATTTGTTCATTTTTAATTCACTCTACAATTATTGGATGATAATGCTACATGTATATAACAGTTGCATTTTGTGCTTAAAAAGGATTGAAATGATCTGTTAATGATTCAAACTCCCTCTTAGTAATCCAACAGTTCCTCCTTATAATGTTTGTAAGGAAAATTTACCTTTTTCTTCTCTTTTTAATCCCCACCAGTGTTGTTATTCTTTCCCATGTTACTTCATCTTCCCTTCTCCTTATAATTTTTTTTCTTCTTTTCTCTGGGTTATCGGTTACCCTTTGGGTTAGATGTTTTCATAGAGTGGAGATTGAAGGATTGGATATGGGTGGAGGTGGAGGTGGTAGAATAATGGGATGTAGGTGGATGAAGATGCATCTATCCCATCTAGTTAGTGATGAAATTATCAATGAAACCAACCACACCATCAAGATGTGGTTCTATCTTAGGCTTCATTGAGTCAATAACCAACCTTGATGCATCAGGAAAAACATCATACAAGACTCTAGACTAGGAATAAACCAAGTCTAATTGTTGGGCCCTAAACGTTGCCTCCTCCAAATTAGTTACCCCTGAAAGGGAGACATCCTTCTAAATATAATAACACAAAGACCTCAATAACCACTCCAACAATAATTCTTTTGAATAAAAGATTTCATCATTCATCATCGCCTCTACCACTCTTGAATATGATCATAAATATGAGTCGTATCATCTTTCGAGAAAGTAGATAATATTTTAGTTCCAGAGTTGTATCGAACATAAAAATGGAAATGGTTCAAGAAAGTCAAGGAAAGAGTGTTGATTTGAAAGGACACTCGTTGAAGCTCGATATATCATTTTGTTTCTATGCTAGTTAGGGTTTGTTGAAACATTCTTAAGCCTAATGGAATCATCCATCATAGAGTTGAAGGAACAACAAAGATACAAATTCATCACTTGGTTACCTATATCCTCACCAACCTTACCTTTGAATTTTGGTATATTCGAAGGTAGTTTAGTGGGAGCTGGGGTCCAATTCAAATCATGCAACATTGGGTCATTTGCAAGTTTCACAAAGTTAGGCATATTCAACGTTGCAAGAAAACAGAGGAGATTCAAGTTCCAACTTCCATGGTTTTGACCCACCGTATGGTTGGTAATCACAAAAGGTTTCCTTAGGCGTAACCACTACTAGGTTCATAATGATTGTAGGTTTGTTGGTTGGAAGTAGGAAATTCTTGAACATAAAGAGGAATACCTTCATACATTATATTCAAGAAATAAAGAAAGGGATTGTTTCCTGAAGGAATTGTTGTAGATGGGAAGGCACTACTTTCCTGGATGCCATGAACTGGAAATGGATTTCTCTCCATTGGAATTCCCATTGAAGGAAATATCCCACCCATTTAGTTACCAAAACCTTGAGGAAGTTGGTTCCCACTAGGAAACCTAGATGAAAGAAAGGATCTACTTCCGAGTATCGATGTAGATGCAGGGATATGCCCTCTCCCCAATGGGAAAGCGAGAAAAGGGGTGGAAGAACTCCCCTCAAACATATTGAGACTAGGAAAAATATGAGGGAAACTGGATAGAATTATATGACATCCCTATAGTTGGAATTCCAAAAGAAGAGGAACCTCAACCATATGAGCTAGATGGTTGAGGTCCCATCCCATTATTGGGAATAGTCGAAGGAGGTGCAAACACTCCACTCAATGAGATTATCACGACCATTCTTGGTGATAATTCTATGGGAGGAGTAAGTCACCCACCAGTGATAGTCAATGAGGGGATGTGAATCCCCTAGACCCGTATGAACTAAAAGTGTTGTCCATTGTTGGCCACTAAAAGCTCAAATTCTTATGGACCTAAGTGTGAAAAGGTGAAGAGGTGAGAGGCTCAGATAGAGGAGGGTTAAAATTATTAAGATTCATATCATTGAGATCCTCAATATCAATGGGATCAATATTCATATCATTGAGATTCATATTTTTCTTTGGTAAAGGATTACCCCCAGGAATCTAAACATGACCATCTAAATTCCTCACAAATGCCCAGGATTCAAGCTCCTCGTTAGTGAGATATTCCCTCGTAGGATTGTCCACATCCATTTGAGTCTCATGGATTGGTTTAGAAGAGTCATATTTATCAATCCTATTCCTTCTTGCCCAACATAATGGTTGGTTAGCCACTTTGAATCAACGATCCAAAAGTGGTGGGATAGACACAACCTAAGGCCAACTATACAAAGCAACACATGACTATAAATTACCTACAATAAATCAATAGGCACAAACCACATTTCCAAATCTCTGCCCAAGTGGACAAGGTCCTCAGTCGATGTAGTGAAAATATAATCAAAGGACCTTCCAAATATCAATATGGGTTGATTAAGTCTTGAGACGAATCAACGAATGAGTGAGATAATTATGGTAACCTTCTCACGACATTAAACTACGATGCAAGTTCCCTCAAGAAATGAAAACCCTCCAAAGAATTCAAAATGGCAATTAATCATCTGCCTCAGGTACCGTGAGTATTTCCCCTCACAGTCACCCATTTGAGAACCTAGTACAAGCCACTGGCATTGCTAATTCATAATCAGTGACCAGGTGGAATAGTCATAGGTCAGGACTGCAGGTATGGGTAATATATCAAAGCCAAAAGATTCCAAAAGCACCAACACCTAGAGGGCCTTGGTAATTAGTAAACCCTCGTATATGAAAAAATCCAATGGACACAAAAATAAGAAAAGGAGGGGATATCACCCTCACTTACTCTATTGCGACCTTGTTGTTGAATCCTATGTTAGAGGAGAATTCCCAACAAGTGATCCCTGATAATATTAGACTTCGCACTCTTTAATCAACTCTAATTTTCATTTTTATGGATTTGGATATTTACTCACCAACCTATCACAAGGCTCTAAGACCTAGACTATTGTGCATTTTCCTGAAAAGAGAAAGTCTAGTTCTTTTTAAGTTTAATGTTTTCTTTAATTGTCTGTTATTGTTATGTTCCAAATGATTAAAATATCATAATAAACCATAAGTATGGAACATTTACACCAATGTGACCATGGATCACATCTCCAAGATACATAAGAGATATGAGTTACACAATAACTCCTTAAATAATAGGAGAACCTCCAAATACCCAAATATATTCATACTTCACAATTCACATGTCCTCAATAATGACTACGTGATCTCTATATATACCTATTCGCGCATTGCACATGTGGCCCCTTTAAACATAGTTACCAACTTAATGAGAAATGTGACCTCAAAACGAGAACTCTAGACCAAAAAACCCATATTTTTGCATAAAAAACATCAAAATCAACCCCCAAATAAAAAATTGGTGCTACTGGTAGCACCATTTTTTTAAAATGAGGTCAAAATTACAATAATTTTAAAACATGGCATTCAAAACTTAGACAGTAGCTCAGAAAAACCTTAAAATCAACACCTAAAAACAAGTAAGATGTTTTTGATTTTTTTTTTCTTTTCAAAACATTAAATTTTGAGATCTTTTGAAATCGTATTTTTATCACTTGGTACCATTAAAATCAAAACCTCAAAATCAACCATCAAATTGAAAAGTACTGCTACCTATAGCACCCATTCTGAAATTGGGGTATGAAAATGACACATTTTTATAATGTGGTAAAAGAAGTCATCATTACTGTAAACAAAATCATAAAAGAAATCCTTAAATGTTTACTTTTTAAATGTTATTATTACGCAATGCCATGAAAATATCACAATATACTTTAAAAATTCAACGTCACTTTTTAATAATTTTTTAATTTTAATAATAAAAAAGTAAATACAACTTACATCGAATGAAACATAAATAATTTCTTAAAAGTATTGTTATACTAACCATATTCAAAACATATGAGCTAAGAAATTTTATTATACTATCCATAATAAGAAAAAACATATCATTCATAAAACATAAAAAATATTCATAACTTCATGTAAGATCATATGTAAGTTCAATTCTCATTTTTAGTTACCATACAAACATTATATGGATCAAAATTCCGTAAAATGTTCTATACGCTTATTCAAATTGACTTATGGTTTCTGAAATACCATCAGAGTCTACGTTGTCTTCAGATGAATGTTTTTATGAGGATGTATATGATCCATACTCTTCTCTATTGTCGATGAATGCACCATTTGAGTCTACATCCATGCCCAACATTTCAGATGTCAAAAGCCTTTTAGATCTATGACTAGGTTCAACAGAATCCCATCTTGCATTTATTTCTTGCGACAACAACCTCTTGATAATCTATGTTGTCTTGGAGCGAAGAGTTCCTCTCTTTGTCAAATTGAAGTCATAAACAAGTATGTCAACATCATCTAATTTTAAGAGGTCAGTGTGATGACGAGTTGTATTTTGACCCTTTCTTTTTCTCTTTCTATTGACATTTTTTTCAACCATCATATCTGGCTTATACACACCATTGAATGGGTGTGTACTTGATGCATACCAATGCACTTCAATTGAAATAACATCATCATTTTCTTTCTCAATCTTTATAACCTTTCCTATCCAGAATGGATAACCATGTGGATCTTCAGTCACTAAAAATGCAATCATGCTACCCTCCTTAATATCTTGTATTGAACCCCTGTAAATTTCTTCCATGGATTTACGTTGTGAACGTGACCTTTGAGAACCAATATACATTTCTCTTTCCTCTTCTTGTGTAAAATCAATAGCACCTTGAGATTCTTGAACTTCAACAATGTTTGTTTCTTCAGATTCGTTTGGCATATTTTGAGGCCAATGAAATGGAGTCCTCAACATTGTATCTTCATTTGTTGAGTTTGAAATTATGTCACTTTGACTATTGAAGAAAGACTCCCACCAAACATAATCAACAACATCAAAGTACTCATATGTATACTTAATGGACTTTTTAATTTCTTCCAGGCATTCAAAATAATCTACATCTCTATTACGCCTTCGTGCATTATGGATTTAAACAACTGATTGTAAAAATAATAACTTTGATGCAAAAATATGACGATATGGAATGAACTTCAAAAATGATAAACCTGATGAAGGCCCGCATTTTGTAGTAGTTGAATACTTTGTTCCCCATATAAGTGTTTTCCCATCAATTTTTTTTGAAACAAAATCGATGTTGGAAGCTAATGTCATTAAGCTGCTCAATACATTATTATTCACAATGTGATCCTTGAATAAATTGTCGCATGTCAACAGTTTCTTCTAATATATGAAAAAAAGGCTCTACAATGTATGCTTTCTTGATACATTCAATTGATGATGGTAGACTTCCAATATTTTTCTTCTTCAATGTTACTGAAAAACAACTGAATATTTCCTCTTCAATGTTACTGAAAAACGACCGAATATTTGATCAATATGATCATGAGTTTGTCCAACAAGAAGGAAACCAACTTTCACCTTTTGAAAGATTCCCATTTCAATAGGCATGCTTAGATATTCAAACACAATATGATTTTTATTTTCACAACTAGTGTTTTCCAACTGTAGATAGAGAAATTGAGGAATATTTCCAGACCGGTGAGTGAGAACATGATGAATTATGATGATGGCCAGATTTGCATCATTATGAATATTTGGAGCTGTGAAGTAAACTCTTGGACACATTTTTCCATTGAAAACCATACAACCAACCAAGTGAAACTTAATGAAATTCTCTTCCTGTAAATTTTTGGGTGTACAAAAAAAATGTGGTAGAAGTGTTTTCTTCTGGTCCATGCCATCAATTATCATACCTAATATTTGTTTGGAGAATCATAACACTTCTTCTGATGTTTGTACAATTTTTTTCTTTCACTTGATTGTTGATTCTAATGTTCTTGAAGTGCTTTGATTATGGAATCTGAACATGACATAAAAT
>JASDQU010946640.1:1813-13567 GCA_032191745.1 Picea mariana | reverse complement strand
GAGAGAGAGAGAGAGAGAGAGAGAGAGAGAGAGAGAACTGAAAATAAATGAAAAATAAGCATTTAAAAAAATAATGTGGAAACATTGTGAATCTAAAAATTTTAAATATTTAAAATCACCTAAAAACGGAGAGGTGGTGCTATCGGTAGCACCATTTTCAAAAACAGGGTAAAGAATTGGACCCCTAAAAAATGAGAACTCTAGAGAGTTCTCGTTAAGTTGGTAACTATGTTTTTATTATTAGGCCAACTCTATTACATATACATTTAAACAATACATGTACATTTAACCCCATATATGTCCCATATTGGGGTAATATCATATACATTTAACCCCATATACATATACATATACATATGATATTGGGGTAATATCATATACATTTAACCCCATTTGGGGTGATATCATAGTACCCACGTTCAAAAGATTGGTCCTAACAACTTTGTAGTTAAAGGATTTACATGTGATGGAACCAAGTAATATGGTTTTCTTAAGTTATTGATTTCTTCTTTCCAATGATGATGATCCATCCATCCAAAATAAATTATTTTCGGTCTTAATATGTGGCGGATAGTTGTTGCATAATTTTTTTTCCCTTGATTCCATGTATTGTTCTTGAAGCTTCTCCATTTTGTAGTATATGTTGGTATCTGATAATATCCTATTGAATAATGGTTTTTTGATTCCATGTTCCATGAATATTGATGATTAATCCATCTTCTTCCTTTGTAATTTTAATATTGATGTTCTTGTCCTCCTTGAAATATTTCTTAATAATGAGGGTGTCGATATGGTTTCACATTTGGCGGGTTTCCTTCACTCTGCACACCCATTTCAACTATCTTGTTTTTAGATACAATGACATTCTATATCCTCCTTCCTTGGTCTTTGATTACTCTAACATTGGAGATAATACCATCATATTTGACATGTACATCCTCTAGATAGAGTTCAACTTATTCAAGTATCTTTCGGCGGCCTTCTTGAATATTGTCTTATCTTTCTCCTTTTGAAGTTGCAATGTGACTCCAAACATCAAATTCTTACATCCTTCTTGAATTATAGATTGCATTTCTGATTTTACCTCATTAGTGTTTAGGGATTACTTAACCTTCTTGCATATTTCCTTTTCAATTGTTTTGATCAAGTTCTCTTCAATTTTTATGGTAGCAACTTCATCCCTATTCTTTGATTTAGATTCATGTAATTTCCTTTTCACCTTATTAACATCATTAAGACGTTATTGGTTATGCTTATGCATCCTTTTTATTTCTTCATCTTTCTTTATCAATTCTTCCTTTAACTCATTATTTTCTAACTTTCATTTGCTAATATTTTATTTCTTTAAATTCTTAACCTCGTTAATGAGTGATTCATTAAGGGATTGAATATTGAAAAACTCGTCATCTTTCGTAATAATATATAAATTCTTAGTTATTCAATATCATTTTGCAATCTGGAAACTTTTTCTTTATCTTAAATTAACTCATCTTGAATTTTATGAATCGCTTCCATTTTTTAGTCCTCGATCCATTGTTTGAGAATAATTCTTGAAATACTTCCCATGTGGAACTTCGTATAATATATTTATCAATACTCATCCACCACTCTCTAGATTCACTATTCAAATGAAAACTTGCCCCAAAAGATTCTTGCAATTTTTCCTTATCATCCTCAACCATTCACTAGGATTGGTTTTAGTTTTATCTTTATCTTCACTAAAGTCAGTTATTTTTATTAGTTCTTCTTAGGATCCAACTACAAGCCTCCACTTATTCCCTTAATATTGACAATAATTTCCAAAATTTTTACTATTATTTTTCCAACATATTATCTTGTGTTTTCTCTTTCCAATGAATTTTGAATCACCTTAATTGGACATCCCAATCAAAAGTTATGATAGTTTTAAGTGAACATACCTTTTAAAACCCTAATTTGGAGTTTGTTCTTCTAGCCAACCTTTATTTTGATGCATCTCTGAAATTTTAGCCCTTATGAATATAAAATTTAGAGATGTAGAACTATGATATGTCTTTATTTCAAAGCCACATGTCTAGCCAAAATTTTATGTTCCAAGTGAAATTTATGTTAACTTTCGCAAACCTTGTTGATTCTTGGACCTGTCTAGATAGAAAACTTTTATAGCATGCCACATGTCCACTATATAATATCTTATTCTAAAATTTTAACCTCAAATAATATTGTTTGTATCCTTCCAACAAAACTGGTGGCACTCAATTTTGAATTTCCAAGCTTTAGATATGACACTTCAACCAAGAACACCTATTTCATGCTAGTTTGAGGACTAGTCCATATATCATAAATCAAAATGATACAAAAACTAAAATTTTTATCACAAGTACTTCACTATGTATCCTTAGGTTCTTGAATATTTCACATTATGAAACATCACCAAATAAACATTATATTAAAATTACTAAAATGACTCGTTGGATACTGATTTCAGAGCTAGTAAAAAGCCCTAACTTTCACAGGATATATATCTAAAAGTAAAATCACTCAAAACCTGGAATTTTTATCAAACATACTTTGCTATGTCTTATCAGTATTCTAAACATTTCATAGTCAAAAAACTTACAGAAAAAAAAAAAAATTATTGAAAAAATTCTAAGATGACTCGTTTCAAGCAGCAAAATGCTACGATCGATGCTATGATGCCAAACATTATGTTCTAAATGATTAAAATATAAAAAATAAACTAGAAGTACATACCATGTACACCAATGTGAGCATGAAGCACAACTCCATGATAGATAAGAGAGAGGAGTTACACAATAACTCCTTAAATAATAGGATAACCTCCTCCAAATATCCAAATATATTCATACTTCACAATTGGCATGTCCTCAATAATGACTATATGATCTCTACATATATACCTATCCACACATTCTATGTGACCACTTTATTATTAGGTTTACCCTATTACATATACATTTACACATTGCATGTACATTTAACCCCATATATGTCTCCCCTTAGGGTCATATCATGTACGTTTAACCCCATATATGCCCCCTTAGGGTCATATCAGTTATTTACCCAAAAGGGAAACATGCATGCAACAAGTGATCTTTTAAAGACTCAATAGAAAAATCGATAAGAATATATGCATACAATTTACATTTGATTCTTCAATGAAGTATGTTAAACCATGCAAAATTTGAAAAAGCAAATCCAATGAACCATGCAACCTACTTATTGCAATATTTTTCTATTTCTTTTCTTTCTATAAATGAAACCTAGAAGACCCTAAATAATCAACCAATTGAACAACTAAGAAAATCTATCTAACACACCTTAAACATGTAGATGAACAAACAAGTAAGCGAAGAAACCTGCAATGGTTTTTGTTTTTAAAGATGAATGTAACTAGGAAAACATGCAATAGATAAATGGCTACAAACATACACCAAGGAAACTAACCCAACAACTAAGCTAAGAAAACTTAGGAAAATAGGGATAAAAGATTGAAAAAGATCCTCCGAGGGGGCACTTACACCTTTTGTGAGGGAAGTGGGTGAGTTCTCATAGCCCACTTCACTGAAACAAGAGATTACTCACTCTATCTCCAAGCAAAACCAACGAGTGGATGTAGTTAGGGGAGAAAAATTCAGGAAAGCTTCAGGAAAAGTCTTGAACTTTAGACTAAAAGGGCTATAAAGAAGATTGGACATAATTATTCTTGTTTTTTCGGTTCAGCTCGTCGGTTGGCTGCGCAATAATGCCAGACGGATTTGGAGAGACCCTGTTGGATTTTTCAGACGAAGACGACGGAGATCATCTACTGAGCGACCTTCGTTTCATTTAATAGGACAAGAACCTTCGAGGGCGCGGAATGTGGGGTCGGATTCTGCGATATTCGGAACTCTTCCCACGTCCTCTCATGGGCGTCTTCCATTTCATTTTACAGGAGAAGAACCGTCGAGTGTGCAAAATGTGAGGTTGGATTCTGCGATATTAGAGACTCTTCCCACGTTTGTCATTGAATCGCCGAATTTCAGAGATGATATGTGTGCAGTCTGTCTGTTTGTGTTGCAGGAGAATGACATAGCCCGTCTTCTGCCCAATTGCAGTCATGCTTTTCATATAAATTGTATTAACAAGTGGTTTGATTCGCATTCCACTCGTCCTGTTTGCAGAACCGGCGCCAAGCCCGTACAACCCATTTTGGAATCCGCTAGAATAGAGCAGGTTTCAGATACAATCTCCGAACGAATTACTTCAGGGATCCATGACAATTTGAATTCGGAGCGAGGTCAGAGCGCAAGTTCTGGAGAAGAATTTAATCTGTAGAACCCAATCTGCTATATCATCTTCTATATCATCTTCGGGTAGGCAGAAGCAGATGACTGCAGAGATGGATGAGGGAACCTCTGCAGGAAGAGCATTAATGCCCGATGGCTTCTCGACTCACGTCGAAGCCGATCGATCTTGTTCACCAATTGGCTAGCAGTCATCTTCAAGATCTCCCGTTACTTCACCTACGAGTATAGCGAGCAGAGACAGAGAGAGCATTTCGGTCCTCCCATCCGATAATCCAGCTGAATGCAATGACGAAAATAATAATCAGTAGAGTTCGGCAGCCATATTCTACAGTGTACAGATACATACAGATATAATTTTACAGACCTTATAAAGAACAAGGAATTCATCAAGATTGAGGCGTATCGTCGTCTTTATTCTATTTGGATAAAATGTATATTCAGAAAAGAGATACATAAAGGTACTTGAGTTGCCAGACCTTTGCATATAATACATTCTTTGTTTTTGTTTCTATGTAGTTTCTTGATTTTCTTTTGGATGGAATAGACGTTTGCAACTTCATGCTCAATCTCCATAATGACCAAACTTCTTAATCCAATCTAATGTATAATAAGAAGGAACGAAGCGATTCATATTCATATACAGATTATTTTGATCAACATGAAAAAACAATTTGAAAGGAAGCATGATTTATTTTCAAATCAGAGTGTGGGACTTTCATATGGGTTTGATGTGGAATCCATTATTTCTGGCTTTGGGTTTCTCTGCAGCTCCGAATTGGGATACTTAATTAGCAATTAGTTTCAGAGAAATATGTGTACCATTACTGATGAGTATAATTTCACCCACATAATTGAAGTGCATTGTACAATTAAAATCTGGGTGGGTAACGTTACTAATTCATCTTACCCCTGAATCCTTGAAGCAAAAGATAATCCGATATTTTTTCTTGGGAGGCTTCTCGCTCGCATAGGAAATATTGGGAGGCTTCTAGCTCGCTGAGAAATATTGGGAAGCTTCTAGAAATTTTTGTTCGTTAAATCATCAAAATTTTTATTTGCCAAATTCCAGTCAATACAGTCGAAACCAGACGATTTGGTTGTTCCATAGTCACGCCTCACATGATAGGAACCTTCGGGTGGTAAACAAATCGGTGAAACCATTTACATTTACAAGTCTAACATGTAGCTTATTTCCTTCGTTTATCTGCAAAATTGATGTTATTTTCTATTATGGAAATTATTGTATACGCATGATTATTATTAATTATGTTTATAGGGATTTGGCTTCTTGAAAAAATATGGACTCTAGGGCCCAAGCGTGGAACCTGCTTGAAGAAAAAACTCCATAGGATAGACGCGAACTCGAAGTTCCTCTTTCTACCATGTTTGCAGTCCGTTAGTTGGCACTTCATGTTGGCCAACAATGAGGTTCACAAGTCGTAAACCGTGGGTTGCAAGAAATCCACTAAACAGAAAATAAATTGCCTTGATTCCTGATTCAATGAGGTCGACCCTGTGGTTCGTGTCAACACTAGGACAACAATATAGAGACCCAAATTGTTGATCGCTCTGATCGGGAGTTGGCTCCCTACCTTCTTAGTCCATGCAATGCAATGAGTGGCTGTGTATTAATCTATGTTCATGTCACTCCCAACTCCCTAGGCTTTTAGGTTCACCACCTCACCCCAACGTGACAATCCTATCAAAATGTATATGTCATCAACTTCAATCCTCCATGGTTTCCCATCAAGGTTGAAGGTCTCTGTATCTAGATCACAGTAGTTCACCAACATCTGGAGCAGTCTAACTTGAGCCCTCATGCCTTTGAGAGCCCGCATCTTATTAATTCCATTTGGGTCCTTGGATCTCTCTCCACTACAACATCAACCTCTTCATGCTCTCTTTATCTCGAATCGAGCACCATCCTGCAAGTTTAAAATCATTTTTTGAGTCAGTAAAATTTTAAAAGTCAAATCCACGGACTTGTGCGTGAGTTGCAGCTTACACAGTCAAATATAGGGCTATATATATGCGGTTTGTTTTGATAACAGTGATGCATAGGGATGTGTATACACAACCCGATGATCCTCTACCCGTGCATTATCCTATAACTGTGAGTCGTATGCCTTAGGTAGGAACCTATTTAGTAGCGACAAAAAACCTTCTTTCTGCAACTAGAAGTGTCATTATTGAATGGTAGAGACTTACGAAACATGGGTGCCCTAGTTATAACCTTTGTGTCATTCGGTGCCCATGCAGAGATTTTTTCCATAGGACCGCTAGTCCCTTATAGATAATATATGACTTTGCGTTTGAATCTCATTTTTTACTCATAAGAATGCCGACCTATACCTAGTGGCACTCCCAACGAGTCTATTTTAAGATATTTTCTGACTCTTTTAAAAAGTGAAAAGATTGTCGAGTGAACTTGTCTCTTTCAAACTCGTAAATTGGATTTGAAAGGACGTCTATTTGGTGTAATTTAAACCATTTTTCAAACCAAGTAGACTAAATTTATGAAAAATGATATTCTTTGGCATTAAGTTGTAATTGCATCTCATTCTCTTGCTTACAGTATTGAGCCTATTGTTGGTTCTCGATTTCGCATTATAACCCTATCACCTCAGCATTTTGCATCATCATCCAAGCAAAGCCTTGTTTATATCCTTTGTAGCTTCAAACCCTATACCCCAAGAGGAAACATTCCCCCGAGTGTCCATATCCTGCATGCACCTCCTTGCATTGAGAATATGAATTTTCCACTATTGGAACTAGTTTCTTACAAGCGACACTTGTTTCCTCCTCTATATCATATCATTCATTTGACAATGGAAAAACAAAAACAATATGGGCCAGAAAAGAATATTATCTTATGTTGGTATTAGTCGTGTTGCCTTTGAATAGATCATAAACTTTTGAGTCCACTTGTCATCAAAATTTTGGGTTTAGCATGACCTTGGGAAGTTGAGCTCGTTACTTAGAGTTTACTCCCCCGACTGGTTACTCTTCTAGTCCCTATGGAGATTTTGATTGGTCCATCCTACATCACAAAGTTTCATCAATGAGTCTATGCTCCCAGAGTCATCCATATGTCTCATGCTCTTGTTCAAAGGATGTCTATCAACCCGTGTCAGCCATTTCTTAGAACTCTTGACTTTGCATGTCGGTCATACCCTCAGTTTGTCCCAGAGTTACATGAAGTTGTAGTCCCATCATGCACCCTGGTCCTACTTTCATTATGGGTAGGTAAACTTAAACCCAATAGTCGACATTTCCTCATTGGTCACTGATTGGGGGGTTTGCCTTGTGTTCGATGGAAATAAATCTATTCACACAGTGGGATTCATGTAGTGTCTTGGATGCATTATTCTTATTGGTGGTTTCCTTGCCTTTGTCGACAATTTTCCTTATTGGCTACTATTCAAAGGGTCTTTTTCATGCACTACTTGCATCTGGTCCACGCGAAAGACACACAATGTTGTTGGTTCGTGAACACGTTCATCATCTGAGTTCTTCCAAATCATCAAGCTTCTACTTTGTACCTCGTGTTGAATGATTAGAGATTCCTTAATTCTCTCCTTTTAGCGGGTCTCCTTCCATCGAATTCAACCAATCTATTTTGGAAATGAGACCTAGAGTCCTATGAGTACCTAGAGGCTTGTATTCATTAGTGGCAGGTTCTCTCACCATCGACAGTTTGGAATACATCAATGTCTCCTGGACGATGGATTCTTGAAGTATTCGACCTCAACACCTTTATTCACACTTGTAAGAATGTACTTGGTTCCTTGATACCTACTTTCATTATAGGTAGGTTGTATCGCATTTGTTAACGATATACCTTAATGACCAGTAATCAAACAAAGTCTCATTATGTTCTACCTCAACTCCTTTATTCACATAATGTAGACAGTTACCTTTGGTGAATGATGTAGAAGACTTGATGACATCGGTTCATAATCAAAACTTTCTTGAGTTGTTGATATATTTCATTCTACTAGTATCTATATGAATTCAGTGATCATGGGAGACTAGATTGTACTCCATTGTATACAGATATCCTAAGATTGATTTTGAGACTGGTTTTCACTGGGCCTTGTTCGTGACTATGACAATGTATGGCATGTGTCTACCTTTGTATTTCCTATTCATGTCCATGAACATATGTTTGGTATATTTATACATGGATCTACAGTGTAATTCAAATTGGCATCCATGTCCACAAAGTCAATATGGATTGTAATATTCTTATGAGTAGCTAGTTCGTTGAGCTGGTAATCCATTACTCCACTTCTGAGAATTATAATATATTTTGGCCATCACAGATACTCCCATGACCTCACATATTAGGGGGCATATGTTATAGAAATATTTTCCTCACCCTATGGAAATTTGCTCAAAAGGCCTTTTCCCATTTTCCTATGCAGACTTGAAGTCCCTTTTTGTAGTTCCCAGAGATAAAAATTGTATTTTCCACATATGCGCTCCCTAACAACTATATAACATGTGTATACGTAGGTTGCACCATTACAACCCACATACATCAGGTTTTTGTGCCCAAAATTAGAAAATGATGCCATGTTTCCATATCATGCCACGAGATCCATGATCCTTGACCTTCCATATATTTGAAACATTCTAAATCGGCCCTTCAATTCCATTTGAAGGCTATAAATGGGCCATATCCAAGCTGTGTAAAAGAGGAGAAGAATTCCACATTGAGAGCAAAGTTACTCTGGAGAAATTATTCACTTCATATTGAGTCTGAATCCCTTTGTCCTTTTAAGTATGAACACATTGTTCATCCCCTAAGCTCTTCTCTATTTGATGGAGAACCTCATTGTCTCTCTTATATGATATTATCATTGGTGGATGATTGAAGTGGTGGAGGCCTAGCTGGAAGGAACTTAGTTTCTCGGTTTCGAACGTGCCGACACGGAAGTTTGTCATTTATACACTTTTGTTGATTACTTTTGAATAGAAATACTATTTTCTCATTCAATTAATATATTGCAAATATTTGAATTGTTATTCTATGGGCATATTTGTTATGAATATTGTTGGATTATGGTATTGAATGTGATAAATTTATATATTATCACTATATGCTTGCATATCTTGGTTATTGAGGACAATTTGCAGGTGTATTTCTTTAAGTCGAGTGCTCAATGGTGGACTTCATCGAACATCTGGACGAGGTAGGATATTTATCTTGTCTAGCTAGCATATTTGTTTATATAGCATACTTGAGACTAGAGTTGATTTATGCAGTCATTTTTGTCTGTTGTGGTTTACCCCATGCCATAGAGTGATTTTCCTCGTAACAGTCGTATATTTTGTTGAATAGGATTAGCATTGGGATACATCTTAATACTGTGTTTAACAATCCCTTGATCAATGCTAGGAACCTCTTCATAGCTCTGGGAAAAAACATCGTGAAAATCTTTAAAAAGGGAAATGTAGATGTGAACCTCATGGGGGGAATGGTTTGCACTAATCAAAAAAATTTCCATGACTTAAGGTTTGTTGGAAATGTTGATTGGCATGGTATTGCAAATGTTATCTATGTTTCCCTCGACATATATGTTTGGGGTTGCCAAGGGGTTCTGATACTAGTTAGCATGACCATCGATGGTGATGTTGATATCTCCACACTCTATTCTATCCAAGTCATGAAGGAAGTATGAATGATTTTTTGAATCCTCCCAAGGCTTCTAGAAGCGGTTCATGACCTCAATAATGGTTTCATCAGATGGAAATGATAAATTTAGAGGGTCCATAGTATAGTTGGAGGCCCAAATAGGCTAAGTAATCTAATCGAGATCTTCCATTTAAGTAGGGATAGGATCAATGTCTACATAGGCCACTTAAATGGATTGATATTTTGACTATATACAATGGCATGCCCATCCCCTACCACTAATATATAATGATCAAGTAGAATCCATAGATCATCAAAGTAAGATGTTCAAAAATATAAACTTTGGGAAGTGGGAATCTAAGTGATTGACGAGGCCATTAATGCAGGAGAAGAGTTGATATAAAAAATAGATGTTTATATTTTTAAATATCCTATAAGCAAAGGATATATCCCACATATTATGATTTTGCATGCCTTCAAAGAATTCTGAATCAAAGGGGCATTGGGTCCCGATGAAGTGGCTGGATTGGGCTAAGAAAACGACAACTAGTCAACGATAAAAATATTCCCATCAGGGGGGAATAAAACAACTCTAAAGATCTATGAGAAGACATATGTCATGGCATAAGTCCATCTTCATCCTAAAATAAGGTTTTATTCGAGCATAGCATCGACCACTTCCACTTCTACACAAATGGCCCCACCCTTAGAATTCAATTGGGAATTCAAGGATGATACCATGAGGCCTAAATGAGTGCTTTTCAAAGGATTTTAACATGGTGTGGGAAGGGGAAATCTCAAGGGAGCCAAGGGCTCTCAATAAAGAAAAATACATGACACAATTGGGTGCATCTTCATCGATCACCTCCTAAATATGTTAGTAATTTGATACAACACTTGTATTTCGAAGGTGATGTCATGAAAAAATTGAGGCTTCACATTGTCTAAGTTGAATGTTATTAACCAATATTTCGTAGGATTGACAAATTCTATAGTTAAAAGAAAATCTATCCTTTGCATAAGAAAATTTTGGAGGACCTCCAATGTAGACATTGTGCATGGCTCCTAAGCCAGATCTCTCACGATGGAATATTTCTAATAAACCCTAGCATTCAGATTCTGCATTAACCTCTTTAACACACCCTTAGGTATGTGAGGCATGGATTCACCCATAGGTTTCTCTATATCAAGAGGGTTTTGCAAGTCAAGAGGAGAAGGATATTTTCCCTTGGTACTAGAATCATAGAATTCACAATTATGAACCCGTGTCTCTATATCCATGTCCTGTTCACACATGTAAAAATGTTTCCCCTTGTGAAGAACCAAGGTTAGATTGGAATCCAACTACCATTTAATTTCCATGAGGATAAAAATGGTTAGCTAACATAACAAGTTGTTGAGTGTCACGCTATGCCAACAAGCATTAGGCCTCCTCTAGCTTGGGGAATTTATGAGTAAGGTGTTCCTGTTGATTAATTGGCTTGGTTGTCATTGATGTCAACCCTTGAAGAAAGTCTGGTAGCGAATTTCGATAGCACAAAGGTTTGGGTAATGGACCCAAGTTTGTTTGATGGATAATGGTATGAGTTTTGATATATTTGCAGGTAAGACTATTCTAAATGGATAGTACATTTCATGCCATTTCCGATGGTATGTGGAACGTCACATAACTCCTCACGGTTAGCGAGTTATGGCCATGTGAAGTTGGAGAACCCTCATGAGTCATCTAGAAGCCCCAAAAGGTCAAAGTAGTCAAAGTAGTTGCAAAGAAGAAATTATTTAAATAATAAAGTGAAGTGATGAGATTACTATTAGTCAAATTGG
>JASDQU010946639.1:910-11927 GCA_032191745.1 Picea mariana | reverse complement strand
GAAAAAGGAGCCAAAGGCGTCGGGGCTAGCCGCCAAAAGGATCATCGTGATCTCCATGCACCATCTGATGCAACTTCGATCCTGGTCCTCACTGAAGAATTAAATGAAGATGAACAGAGGTAGTTGAAACCTCAACTCACTTATTGAATGCGAGGTATGGAGGTTCTGGCAGACACTCTACCTGAGACGGTCCTGTACACTGATTTTCTCCAAAAGGTCATGGTCGGTCCTCATTTGACCAGAGAAAGTCTGTGCACGCCATGTTGGCCTTTAATGTTGTTTTTATCCCCCTACAGGAGCCATGTGCAGTTAAGGCGGCGTCTGACGAAAGTTACCCGTCCAAATTCGGTTGAGGGGACACCACGCCTTGGATGACTGAACATGCCTCTGATAGGCGAATTTTGCTGAGTATATAGACTCAGTCTTTGTATTTTTGTAAGGGGTCAATGGTTGAGCTAGGCTCCCAATTGTAAAGTTTTGTTGCAGCGCTGGTCGCTCTGGTTATTGTATATGGCATTTGATACTTCTTACTTTATGGATGTCAACCTCTTTTTCCATCTTTTTGTTTACTGTGTTAGAACAGCTCGGAATTGGAGGATCCAGTCGAGTTGCGCTGTTGTAGGATGATGTAGGTTGGATCACTGCAACAGTCACAGTGTTTCTAATCAGTTCTTGTGTTTTCTCAGTGTTGGAATGGCTTGGAATTGGAGGATCCAGTCGAGTCACCCTTCAGCTCCTTGAAAATCTAGACCAAGAGGATCTTAGCTTCTGAGTTTTTCTTCTTCAAGCTTCTAAAGGCCTGTTGCTCGAGGTAGTCTTGCTCACCCTTCTCACAAGTCTTCCATTTACCACCCTTTAGTCAACTTACTGACGGAAGTTGGATCAAGACCTCCCTTGCTTTCTACATACCAGACCCTGGTTCTTGTGTCAATGCTGCTTTCTTGGGTCTCTTTCCATTCGACCACCCCCATTTATTAAATCATGACATAAAAATTGATGGGCGTTGGGCTCTGCTCCTGCAAGCAATCCAGGGGTGACTTCTGACGCTAACATTTTGATAGTTTGGCATCATTTTGAAAATTTGCATGATATTGAGTGCTTGTTAAGAAGAAAAAAACTCTTATCATTCTCGTAGATAGAATTCATCGAAAAGAAGTGTTTGCATTTCAATCTTTTTGCATTCTATTGAATACAAGTCTCAGACATCATTAGTTTCATCTCTGTGGACCTTTCTGAGTAACGAAAGCCATTAAAATCAACCAGTGTGCTAATAAAATCAACTAGACATTTTTTGGTTTATAGTACACCAACAGTAGCATAGGGTTAGAATCTTTGGACTAAGAAAAGTGAGTAAATTGTCCAAGATTACTAAACAAGACTGTATAACACTAAAGAGTGACAAAATCCAACTATCATATAGGCATAGTTGGGAACCCCCTCTAACACAGGGGCTAAATACGAGATCACATGGAGAAGAGAAACGAAGATTACTCCTCCAAAGTTTAACCAATCATAGTGGAAAGAGTGTATATTGGGGGGTTTTCTTGAGTGTTATCGGTTCCCTTGGTCTCGGTGATTCATGAATCTCGAATCCATTCAAGGTCCTCAAGAGTATTTCCAGTCCACTTGTCTTTAGTCCTCTGGAAGAGCCACAAATTTTTTTTTCTTTCCCACTGTCGACTGTACCCCCGTGGAGGCTGACTGCGAGTTGGTAACCTTAGTGGACTTTCCTAGGTATCTATAGAGGTGACTATGGGGGGATTCCGATGGTACCTGGGGTAGACATCGCATCACACTTTCAGTACTCTTGGAGGGTGACCCCGCGAAGCGAGGGTTTCTTGCACCGAGAAGGGTTGTTTCCTAGAGGTTGGGGTAACTGCTTCTCATATCTTCGATGACGGCTTGATATCCTGTCTTTGGAAGATCCTTTTACATATTGTTTGTTCAGTTGATTACCTATAGATATTTTTAGGGGTATGTTCTTTCGGAGTTCGTAGTTGGCCTTAAGGATAATTGTTATTTTACATTCATTGTGGTCGATAAAGGGCTTAGAAGATCTCATAGAATGCAAGGTTTTGATCTTGAAGTTCAGGAACCTAGACACGACTCTTCTAACAAAGGAATGGTCAAAGGAAAAACTTCTGAAACCAGGAGTGTAGCTCCTAGAAGTGGCCAACACACAGAAGAGCCAATCACAACCTTCGTAGAAGGTGTTGTACCTTATGCAAATCCCCCTTTAACTGATTCACTTGGCCCACTACTTGTTGAAAAATTGTCCATGATATCTGTTTATGCTTATTCTTCTTATTGTTCAACCAATAGGTTATCTTCTTATTACACAGATTGAATATTCATTCTCCCAATGGACCCAAAGATAGCCACACTTGCACAGATCACTATTGTTGGTGCTTCTTCTTTATTGGGAACATCCATGACCTAGGTTACTTTGACACAACCATGTGTTCTTACATATCTCTCTATACATGGGTCGGGTAATATTCTTTCTTCACCAATCCCACATATGCACACACCAAGTGCTTTACTTGGTCGTCCCATCAGTCAGATGGCCAACAGTCAAGTCGTTCAAACAACCACATTTACACAAGCTACTGAACCCACATCTCCAACTTTACAAATGTGGAGTTATTCTATTCCCTTCATTAGAAGTCAATATTCAACTGGAGGCCAATATTCAGCTGGAGGGCAACCTTTTGCAAGGGGGAAACCCTCAACTATGAGGCAAACTCCTACCCGGGGGCAACAAAAACAAACCTAGGGGAAATCCTCTCAAGCAGGTCCTTCCATTCCCACTTTTATTCACTTGTATCCTGGAAAACCATGTCCAGGAGTCGCAAATCCTTTATGGGGTCAACCTAATCCGATGGGCATTCCTCATCAAGGAACTTTTCCCAATCGATCTGTGAACCCCATGATTCCAACACAACAACCCCCTCAAACACAGTATCTTGGAGATCCATCAGGCCAACCACAATACATCGGGGGACTGTCAAGTCAACCACAGTACATGAGGGGGCCATCAGGTCAACCCCAGTACATGGGGGGGCCATCGGGTCAACTGCGGTACATGGGGGGACCCTCAGGTCAGCCATAATACATGGGACGACCATCTAGTTTTTCCATCCTGTCGTAACATATATATGGTCCTACTGGTGTTCCTATGTCACATGGCTACTACTAGTATCCACATGTTAACCGTCAACTTCCATTCTTGGATACATTAGATCTGCCTGATTTGTTGCATTTGACCGATGATCCCATATTGCATGCCCCGTTTCGGCCTCCAATCCCTGCCAAACTACCTTCCAATATCCCAAAATTCGATGGGATACCTGGAGAAGACCCTAATAACCACATAATGACCTTCCATCTTTGATGTTCTTTGAACTCTTTATTGGATGATTCCATTCATTTACGACTTTTCTAGTGAACCCTCGTAGGAGTGGCCGCAAAATGGTATATTGAACTGCCATGACATTCCTTTAGTTACTTCAACTCTTTAGCTATGGATTTTTTGACACATTTTCAAATATCAATTTGGTATGAAATCGGTACAGAGATTTTAACTTTTCTTAAGAAATACACCTCCACTCACATATATGATCATATTCATGAATGGAGGCAGTGACGACGATTGATTAAAGCTGCTACTTCGAACCAACTCCCGGTACATTGATTTTCCAAGTCACTTTTTCCACCCATCTCTAGAGTTGTCACCATGGGAGGTGTTGCCACCAAGGAGCAAGCCATCAGTTGTGCTCAATATTTGTACTTGGTATATTATCAGTCCAACACACTTTACGATTTGATCTCTCATGCTCCTCGCCCGTCAAATGATTCGTCAAGACCTGCTCTGGAAGTCCATGTCGATGGCATGGTGGGTTCCATTACCAATACCAAAAATGCTTCAACTCCTGTTTAAACCTACGAGGTGAATGAGTTCCATTCCACTTCATCTTAACAACCTGGAGGTAAGAAGAAAAACAAGGATAAATCCAAGAAATCTTCTAACCAGCAGAAGAGTACAAAAACTATTGATACCCAACCAAAAAGGAAAGCTAAGCTTCCCTGCATGACTTGTACGGAGGACCATGTTAGAAGAAAAATCCTTATGTTGGGACAGATCTAACCTATCTGGTTGTGAAGTCGGTTACACTCTTTGATAGCTCAGCATGAGGCAGAGACTACCCGCACCTCAGATGGTCCTTCGCCTGAGGCGGTAAAGAAGGGGAAAAAGGTGAGGTGAAAGACTTATGAGAAGTATTTCTTAGGACCACCCACCCTGGGTGTTGTCCTCCCTCAGCTTCCTGGATGGCCAAAATGGTTTGGGGGTGAAAATTATGGACAATGGGATGAAAATAAGTTCATTGATTTTTAGGACAACAAACTAAACAAAGGGAACAATGAGTTGTTCTCTCCCTTAAAGCCTTGGAAAATGGCCCATAATGGGTTCTCCGGGGTAAATCAGGGTCCTGGACAATAGGCCAGTGGATGCCTCAAGTGAAAAAAGTGAAAAATAAGGGTAAAAAGTGAGTTTAAAATCTACATCCAAGTTTTTTCAGATGGATTTAAATTGCGAACAACAAGTTGTTCAAAGATTTTAAGGCAGGGACACAAGCTCAGAAGGGCTTGGTACTCCTCGGGGTGACCCAGGAAGTGATCCTGCAAAATTTTCAAATCAAAAGGGGGGGTTGTAAATGAAGATGGACAAACTTTTTACGCATTGTTACAAATATGTTTAGGAGAGTATTTACAGCTGCAATTTATGTTCATGGATGAAGGTTGGACTGGAAAAAGGTTTGACTTTAAAATGTATTTTATTTGTGAATTTTCAATTTATTAACACATGCATTGGCCACCAAATAGTTTTAAAGGTTACCTCGATCAGGAAAAAATCTATTATCTTGAAACTGTTCCAACCAGTATAAGGAGAGTATTCTTAGTAGACCACGATGGTTATGTTGAAGAGTGCCCCATGTAGTTCAAAGAAGCAGGGATCAGCCGCTTCTCGTCACTCGCGCTTTCGAGCTCTTAAATCTTCTTGGATGGAAGAAGGATACCTGTGAAAATGAAGAGGTCCAGGAACCCCCCAAGGAGAGTTTAGCTGAGCTTACCCAAGAAGTGTAGTATCCCAACCGAGCTGAGCTATTCAACTCCTTGACCATGTGGTACTAAGGAAAGACCACTCAATTTATACTAACTAGACAACTTCTGAGGGGCTCCTAATGAAGACTCACTGGCTTTGACACTTAGTATTCTATGAAATTGAAATTTCTTGAAATAAATGACAAGACCATCCACGTGGCAAGGTCACATCTCGCTTTCACAAACGTGCCTCCTGGTCAATAAATTGAAATCTATATAAAGCTTTATACAAAAATAAGCAAATAAGTATGTAACATATACATCATGGCTAAATAGTATGTGTACGCATATAGCTAAATAATATAGGTTTTGTTTTGAATGTGTATGGAGTGGACCTTTGCTTTGTTTTTGTGTTTTTTGTGGTTTTCTGAATGTTTTAGCATGCTAATTTTGCGTGGCCCCTTTAGGGGCAGCTACTTGTAGATTAGTATACGAGAAAATATACAAGGAAGAAAGACAATATCAACTAATTACAAGTAAACAATTATACCATTCGACCCAAGGGAATGGGTTGAGGCTCTTTGCGAGCGGCAAAGTCGCCATATGCATGAAATCCCCAACAGATTCCTTGTATGGGGATTGGAAGTTTACTTAATGAAATTCGAAACAATGATGATTATTTACAAAGGAAAAAAACAGATTTTATAAACATAAATTTATAAGCAAACTGGTCAACCTATCTTCATGAGCAAATCCTATTGACATGGGTACATGTGAAAACAAATTTAGAATGAGTGCAAGTGAATTCAAGGTGAAAATGAGTGTGAATGGGTGGATTTATTGATTATATCTGATGTATTTTATTCAGTGTCATGCTTTCCCCTTTGCCTCAAATAGGTCTTTAGATGGTCCCCAACTGCTTAAGAGAAGCATAATAGGTGACCATATTGTATCCTTGCAAGCAAACAATGAAATTTTAGTGGTTTTATATGAAAAAATTGAAATAAATGAAACATAAATTTACACATAAAAGTTAGATAACAACCAACTAAGATGGTTGTCCTGGGGGGAGAAATTAACCAAAATAGTCAATTTTCCTGTTTGGGACAGCAAGGTTAATAACATAAAATCATAACAGAAATTTACATGAAAAATAAATAACCAAGCAAGTATAAGCATCCAGCTAAGTGAGGATTATTTAAGGGTTGTCCTAAGGGACTCTAGGACTCCTGACCACTAACTAAGGCTGAAAAAAGTTGAATACTTTAGGAAATCGACACTACAACATGTCAAACAAGTTAAACAAAGTTATTAGTAAATGAAAGCAAGTTAAACCCAAGGATGCAACAACAAACACCTAGCTAACCAATCCCTCCCAAAGATAGCTAACATAACAAGTACTTACGACTACCCCTCAACCCTTAACCAACAAGTGAGATTCCCAACAACCAAAATTTAACAAGTATCACACACACAAAGAGCTTTAGAAAATTTCAGCAGAGCTTTGGTACTATATTCATCCCTCCCTTTTATACAATGCCATCCCTCTTATTTATAAAGAAGAGGTGAAAGCTTAGGGTTAGGTCACAAGACACTTGTCACTTTTGGAAAAGTGATAAGTGGACCAACCCTAAAAGTGTTTTTGTTTTTTTTCCATCAAAAAGTAAACTTATCCAAAAGGGATCTTATCCAAAGGGAATCGAATCAGATTTGATTTGGCCCTTTAATTACAATTTTTTACAAGCCAAAGTAAATCCTTCGAGACCAAACTATTACAAAAAGGTCATTTTCATAAAATGACAAAAATTAGTATGCTACATCAACATTTTTCTTGGGATTTGTGCCATCCCAAAGACTCTTTGATTGTTGCCATGTTTTTCAGCTGTAGATGTAGTGAACTAGGACAGTTCTCATCCATCCATGGCTATCGGATTCACCGGGATGAGGCTCCAAGGTGTGGGGAAATTGAAGAGTTGCTTAAAAGGGAAAGGGTCCTTTGGGATTAGTCGTTGTATGTAAGAAAATTCTCTTTGTTCAAGAACTTTTCAGACCTGATTATACCCCCCCTTTGTTGCCTAGAAGTTTCCCTATGAGTTGATCGAAGCATGGCTTTGATTTAGTCTTGTTTCGGCGAAGGGACCACCTGGGACTGAACCTTGTGAGGATTTTCCCCTTCACCAAACAACCAAAACATTGATTTTTTATGTGTCCATGTTGTATCTCTTTTCTCTACCTTTTGTTTGGTGCAAATTTGATTCTGGATGAGCAAGATATGGCCCCAGAAAGGTACGTGGGAAGGAGTTGGTCGAGAGACTAATCAGGGAAAAATTGAAATTGAGGAAAAATTATGGGCTGGACACCAAAATTGATAGGCTGCTATAGGCCTGCGTACTTGTAGCAGAAATGGATTTTCCTCGTTTGGCCCAATTTGGCCTCGGAGGCCCCCAATTAGGCCTCCTTCCGGCACGTGTTTTTGGGCCAATTACAAGCCCCTGTCACTCCGGGACGTGCCACTGAAATTATGGGCTAAATTTGAGGAGGTGAATTCTATGGATGCATTCTTGACTTCTCCCCGATCATTTTGAATATTTACGGGCGAAATTCTACCTTAGTATGGCGAATTTATGGCATTAAAAAGCTCAATGACCCTAGGGGGAAATTAAAATTTTTATTGTATAGTTTAAACATATATATATATATATACACACACACACACACTAAATTGAAAATAAACAATAAAATTTAAAAACAAATTAAACAATATATAAAAATTATATAATAAAAACTAAAATTTTAAATTAAAAAAAAAAAGTTTAAACCCCAGTTATGGAAAATGGAGTCATCGACGGTGGTTGGAGGAGTGAAGGGAGAGGGGGTGGTGATTAGGAGAAGGGGAGTCGAGACTGCATGCACAAGGAGTGGAGAGGAAGAGAGGAAGAGGGAATTGAGAAGGTTGTGTCATGGAGGAGTGAGTCGGGGGGAGGTGGAAGGGTTGTTGCACGCGGTAGTTGGGGAGTAGGTAGATATGGGGATGGAGGGTTGGCAGTGTGTGGGGAGAGGAGGAGATGGAAGGGGGGAGCAGGGGCCTGATAAGTGGAGAGGAGGAGGGGGTTGTGTGGGAGAGCAGAGATATGTATAAGGGACACACGGAGAGGGGAGTGTGTGCAAAGTTGTGAGGTGGAGGGAGCTCACGGGGAGTAGGGACTCATGAAGAGGGAGTGTGTGCGGGATTTGGAGGTGGAGGGAGCTCGCGGGGGGGAGGGACACACAGAGAGGGGAGGTGGAGTGGTGGAATGGGATAGGGGAATGGAGGGAGGTGGTGCGTTGGGTTACATAAGTGGACGGGTTTTGGGGAGGCCGCGGGGAGGAGAGGATTGGAGTTGCAGGTGGTGGCCAACGGGTGGTCGGCCACCAAAAATTTCAAAATTTGATTTTTTTTTTTTTTAATAAAAAGTGGGTTTTTTCCCATAGTTTGGGAGTGGGAGGTCTTGGGTTCAAACCCCCCTCCCTCCTTTTTCGATTTTTAGCCAGTTTTTGGGATTTTTTAGTAGGGAAAAAGGGAGGGGGTTGGGGGTTCAAAGCCCAGGGCCTACAAATTAGAATGTACAAGAATGCAAATGGCCATTCAACCCAACAAACTTAATTCTTTAAAGGGGACTAGAGGCTTGGGCTTGGTGCCCAAGAGGGGTTCGAATCACCTGCCCTTTGAATCTTTGCACGAGAATAGTAAACAAAAATCACACCATCCACCATATATCTAAACTAGCAACCATGCAGACACACATACCAGCTCTGAAATCATAATTTTAATGGCAAAATTGACCTTTTCCCGTGCAAAAATCTACCATTCGTTTGAATAACCCGATTTTTTTTTTTCAAAAGTGGGACTGATGGAATGTTACATGTACTCTGCTCTCTAATGTTCATGCATGGTTGTGGCTTGCTTCCATTGAAGACCTCAGTTGCAGAGCCACCTCTCCCCTTGGCTAAAATGCCAAAATGACTCGAGAGAGGGGAGAGGGAGGGTTTTGTATTCTTTTATTTTTCCAAAAATTTACTTTCTAATTTTTGCATGAGGGAGGCTACGTGTCACTTCCTTGATTTTTCCCCATTTTCTGATTTTGTATTATTTTCCCCCTTTTTTTTAATAATTTTCTCAAAATTGATGCAAAGTCAAAGGTTGACTTTAGACTTTTGACCATGACCTTGTTGACTTAGCCAGGAAATGTTGCCAGATGAGATGGGGTCAGAATTGGGCGTCAAGCACTTTGTTGGAAAGGTCTTGATGATTCCATCGAGAATATGTGGTCACCAATCTGAAACGATGCCACCTCACCCCTCAATTTTGGCCCGAAACAGTTACCGCTTAAAAGCCTTGACTTGTTGGTGGGCCCACATGACACCCAATCTTGCGAAAGGTGCCACATCGCCATACAATATCCACTCAAGGAAAATGAAGTATCATAGGAAAGGTATCAATGTATAATTCGATGATATGGCCATATATTTGTGTGTTGGGGTCATTAATAACTGTTTTATCTGTCATGAAACCTTGCTATGCAAGCTAGTTGTCCCCCTTTGCCCGAAATAGTTGACAAACTTGTGACAACTCTAATCAGGCCATCTAAGGTCAGAATGACGAAAATTAGCAGCCGTTGGAAAGGTGTCTGAGTCCAATACAATGTGCCATCTACGAATCCCTAATTTAAAACCCCTTAACAATAATTTTTTAACCCTGAACCACTACAACCAATCTGGTGTCCAAACGTGGTCATGAACTTGCGAGGGATCGTTCTCATCGACCAGTGGTCAAAACTAAGTATGGGATATACCATTGGAAAGGTCTCGCACTTCCCTAAACCATCCTTTAGTTTCAGAGTATTTTTAAAAATACAATCTGAATAGAATCAAACCAGGAAGTCACAGTTGTTGGTTTTGGCCATTCGGGTGACGCGAACTTTGCGTCCTCTGTAGGGGGTCATACGGACTCGGAATCAGGCTCATGATAGCTCGTTGGAAATCTTGTTATGATACATACAATATGGAAGCATTTTGTTTCCAAAAATGTGACCAGAATTAATTTTATTCTTTGCGAAAGGACCCCGTCCCCACGGGACCCGCCTAGTAACAGGCGAAAGGGGCCAACAATAAAATTTTCACAAATTGTGTGCTTAGCTCATCAAATATGAACTAAGCATCCTTAACATGAGGTATTATGATGTGGGAGGGTTTCAAAAATCAAAAATTACCCCGGAAAGGCCTCCCCGAGGGGAAAAGAACATGGTCCCATAACAAGCTGAGCAAGGTTGGGATGGTCCCATTTGGGTATCGTTTAAGATGTTGGTGGGCATGGTGATGATTTTGGTTGTTTTATTTCTTCCCAATAGACAATAGTAGGGTAGGAAAAACCACGACTTTGATATCCATTTGAACTTACTATCCCTCAACTGACCATGGAAGCATTAACCCAACTAAATACAACAACCCTTAACTAACCTGGACTATTGCCAGCTGACTTGACCTTGGTACCTGATACTATCTAGTGCCTGATAAGTCTTTACATACTTATATAAAATCCCTCTGAAGGAAACCAACTGATACTCTTTCAAGGGTAGAGGCCATAGTAACTATGACCCTCGCCACCGTCTTCGACTAGAACCATAGTGCAAAGGGCGGCTAGGAGCAAACCTCGGGCTAACTTGTGGAGGAATGAAGGTGTTAAACACCATGTTGAGCCAAAAGTAGA
Organism: Picea mariana; assembly: GCA_032191745.1. NCBI lineage: Eukaryota > Viridiplantae > Streptophyta > Pinopsida > Pinales > Pinaceae > Picea > Picea mariana. The sequence continues at coordinate 1,078 of JASDQU010946639.1, read as the reverse complement.
TTTTTTGGGTCAGCAGACCACTACACGAAAGACTTCCCTCATCATGAGGAAGTCACTATATTTTTGAAGGGTACGTCCCAACCTGTAGTATTAACTGACCCTTTCCCAACTCAGTAGCAACAAATGGTTGCACAAAATCTTGCCCCTTCACAAGAGGGAAACACAGGT
>JASDQU010946638.1:35714-47196 GCA_032191745.1 Picea mariana | reverse complement strand
TGACCTTTTGGGGCTTCAAGCCAACATATGAGGGTCCTCCAACTTCGTAAGGCCATAACTCTCAAACCGTGAGGACTTATGTGATGTTCCACATACCACCAGAAATGGCATGACATGTACTATACATCTAGAATAGTCTATCCTGCAAATATATCAAAACTCATACCATTATACGTCAAACAAACTTGGGTCCATTACCCAAACCTTTATGCTACTGGAATTCGCTACCGGACTTTCCTTAAGGGTTGACATCAATGAAAACCAACCCAATTAATCAACAATATCCCCCTTTATGATTGATGGCAATAATCTGATGCAATACTGAAATCATATCACTCATGCTCCCCTTGGAACCATGTCTGCATATATATGACCAATGCTCCCCCTGGAACCATGCCTCTGTCCTCTACATTTGATAAATCTCCCCCGCTTTCTCATCAATGGCAAAGGTATATTTCCATTCAGGTATGCTCCCCCTAACTGACTTGTTTGATCTCCCAACCTGAATCGTCCTCTTTATGGTGCTTCCTCATGTACATCTAAGACATATAAGATAAGCATTCAAAAGCATTCATTTTGGAGTAGAAATAACTCTGAGTCTCTGGCGGAGATACTCAAAGGCTTATCGTGGAAGCAGTTTTGTAAAGATGTCTGCCACTTGTTCTTTTGTGCCCCCATATTCAACTCTAATGTTCTTTTCTGCAACCTGTTCCCATAGAAAGTGACACTTGATTGGAATTTGCTTCGTCTTGGAGTGCATCACTGGTTTCTTTGAGATATTGATGGCGCTTGTATTATCACAAAAGATTGGAATGGGTTCATCATACTCAACCTGTATATCTGTCAGAGTTTGTTTCATCCATAGAATCCGTGTACAACATGTTGTTGCTGCAATATACTCTGTCTCGGCTGTAGATAAAGATATTGATGATTGTTTCTTCCTTATCCATGATACTAAACACTCACCCAAGTAGAATGTTGCTCAACTGGTGCTTCGTTGGTCATCAATGCAACCTACCCAATCTGTATCTGTGTAGACAATAAGTGATAGATCCTTTCCTTTTGGATACCATAATTCAAACTCTTGTGTTCCTTTGAGATATCTGAAATCCTCTTCACTACTAATACATGTGATTCCTTTGGTGTTGCTTGAAATCATGCCACTTGTCTAACTGCCTACATTACATCTGGTCTGGATGTTGTCACATATAGTAGGATACCAATCATTGACCTATAGTGCATCTGATCTGTAGACTTTGAATCATCATCTTTGTTCAACTTGCAATTGGTTTGCATGGGGGTAATAATTGGTTTGCAATCTTCCATTCTGAACCTCTTTAGCATTTATCTGATATACTTGGTTTGAGAAATAAAAATTTCTTGGTTGCTTTGACGTATATGAAGACCTAGAAAAAATGATAGTTCTCCAAGTAATGACATTTCAAATTCATTCTGCATGTCCTTTGCAAATTTATGGATTAACCTGTCATCAGTACTTCCAAAAATAATATCATCAACATAAACTTCTATTAATAAAATACTATCTTGAGTTACCTTGATGTAGAGGTTGATGTCTACACTTCCTTTTCCGAACCCTTCCTACTGTAGATATTTATCCAGTCTAGAGTACCATGCTCTAGGAGCCTGTTTTAGACCATACAAGTCCTTCTTTAATTTACACATATAATTTGCGTTCTCTAACAACTGAAATCTTTCTGTTTTTGAAATGTAGACTTCTTCTTCAAGTTCCCCTTTCAGAAAAGTTGATTTTACATCCATCTGATACACTTTAATATTTTTGGAGCATGCATAAGCTAAAAACAATCGGATTGCTTTCATTCTCGTAACTAAGGAAAATGTCTCTTCAAAGTCGATTCCTGCAACCTATGCATATCCTTTACATACCAATATAGATTTGTTCCTTGTAACCTCTCCATCTTCATTCAATTTATTCATGTATACCCACTTTGTGTCGGTCACATTCTTATCCTTTGGTCTTGGAACCAATTCCCAAGTGTTATTTTTCTCTATTTGATCTAGTTCTTCATCCATGGCCTTATTCCAAAATTCATCCTTTCTGGCCTCTTCAAAACAGGTTGGTTCAATCGTAGATGAGAGTGCTAGGTGTGTTTGTTATGGTAAAAAAATTCTTCTTCTAGTCTCAACTACTGCATCTTTGTTTCCGATAATCTGATCTGAAGGATGATTCTTTTGTACTCGTCTGCTAGGTGTATTTGAAGGCACTTGCTGAACTTTCTCTTTTGCTTCTGTCAGATCCTCTTCATCTTCCCCTTCTACTTCTTTTTCATCTTTTTCTTCGTCTTCGTAAAGTTGTTCCATTGATTCATTTTCTTCTTCCTTTAATTCTTGTCTACCTGTTTCATCAATTGTTACGTTGATGATTTCCATAACTTTGTTCAATCTCAGGTTGTAACTCATGTATGCTTTCCTTGTACTTAAGTAACCAACAAGTACTCCTTTGTCCACACAAGATTCAAACTTTGTCATTCTTCCATCTTCTCTTTTGATGTAGCATTTGCTTTCAAAAACTCTGAAGTGTTTCACATTTGTTGGTCTTCCTTTCCATAGCTCGTAGGGAGTTTTTTCAGTGTTGTTTCTGAGCATTACTCTGTTTTGAATGTGAACTGTTGTATGCACTACCTATGTCCAAAAGATATCTTTCAGTTTGGAATCCATTAGCATTGTTCTAGCCATTTCTTGTACTATCCTGTTCTTACTTTCAACAACTCCATTCTATTGAGGTGTCCTAGCAACGAAGAATTTCATTTTTATTCCATGCCTGCGCAGTAGTCCATAAATTCCTTTGAAGTGAACTCTCCTCCATTATCAAATCTCAAGCATTTGATTTTTGAATCTATTTCATTTTCAACCATTTCCTTGTAGACCTTGAAGTTTTCAAAAGCTCCTAACTTATTCCAGAGAAAGCAAACTGTAGTCATTCTTGTATAATCATCAACTAATAACATAAAGTATTTCTCACCTTTTAAACCCTTTGTTATAGTTGGTCCAACTAGATCAGTATGCACAATTTCTAGTGGTCTTGTCGTTGAATATTCTTTTGATTTAAACCTAGCCTTTTCTTTCCTTGTTGACAATTCTTGCATAAAGTATTGGTTGGTTTCGTGATCTGGGGCATTTCTCTAACTGATTCTCTTTTGTTGAATTTGACAAGGTTATCAAAACGTATGTGACCCATTCTTCTTTGCCATAGCCAACTTTCATCTTCCTTTCCTAGGCAACGCTTTTCATTTCCAATTTCACTTAATACATATATGTTACTTGAAGTTCTTGCAGTTGTTGCAATCAATTTTCCTGGACATTCTTTTCTTATCTTACACTTTTGTGAATCGAAAGTAACTTTATGACCTTGGTCACACATTTGACTCACACTTAGAATATTATGTTTCATATCTTTTACTAGTAGAACATTGTATGCCTTGGTATTCTTGTTCCTAATTATGACTGTGTCTTTTCCAATGATTTTAGCTGAATCATCATTTCTGAAGGAGACTAATCCATCTCTTTCCTTTCTTAATGTAAGAAACATGTCTCTATCACCTGTCATGTGTTTTGAACAACCATTGTCAACATACCAACCACGTTTCTTCTGCTTATATTGTAGAGCGAGTGTGCATTCTTCATTGCTATATTTATTTTTCTTTCTTATCCATGTCCTTTTTTGAGGTTCATGTCTGTGATTGTTGTTGTTCTGGTGTGGTTCTCTAGGAGGGACTGTCATTCTGCAATCTTTGGCCATGTGTCCAAAGTTATTACATTTGTAGCATTCCACTTCAATGCTCAAATATTCAAAACTCTTGTAACTTCTTCTCCATGTTTCACTTGGCCTTCTTGGATNGGATAACCCTTTTGTGTATGAATTTCAAAGTTGTTTATGTTCCTGTTGTTAGCTCTGCAATTCACATATTTATGTCCAAAATTATTACATGCATAACATAAACCAAAAAATATAGTTTGATACCTGGGAGTTGAATATATTATGAAATGAGGTACTCTTATGAATCATTCTTCTTCCTGAGGCCTATTTGTTTCTGTCATTCGTTGATTCTGAAATCTGAATCTTCTTGGTGGAGGAGTGTCCCTGTAATTTTCTTTGTAGACCTTCCTATCCACTTTGATTGTTTCTGCATAGATTTTTGGATATGTTTCTTGTTCTGTTGTTTTGGAGATTGATCCCTTTTATGTCTAATTGTATCCAAGTCCGGACTTGTCATGATGATATTTTTGACTGCCCATAATGTCATTCAAAACTTTTGAGTTGTTCTGCATATTTTTCTTTTGAAGATCCTTTCTTAATGTGGCAATTTCTTCTTCCAAATTTTCAATGATCTTGTCTCCTCCTTCTAGTTGTTCTTTGAGTGCTTTTTCAATTTTTTATCTTCTTCAATTTGAACCTTCAAATTTGTGATCATTTGTTCTAGTTCCCGAGTGTCTTCTTTCTTATCTAGTTCCGCTTGTAGTTTCATGTTTTTCTTATTTTCTCTTCTGATAACTTCTATGGCACACAACAATTATTCTCGGTAGTCAACTCATGCCTCTTCATATTCTTCTTTGTCCTCTTCATATTCTTCTTCAGAGTCTTCTTTATTAGAATCTTATATTTTCATGAATAAAACTCTTTCTGTCTCACTGTCATTGACTTCATCTTCATCTGATGATGGGATGTCTTCTTTGGTGCATAATTTTTTCTTAAAACTTTCTTTGTGCTTCTTTTGACTTTATATGTTTGTTTTCTATTTGAGTAACCTTCATTATTTATCTTTTTCTTACGAGGAAATTTGTTAGCAAAATGACCAATATCATCACAATTAAAACAAATCAAAGTAAACTTACCTCTATACCTATCGTTGGTTCCCTTGTTCAATCTTCTAACAGAATTGGCCACTTCTTCATCATCTTCTGAGACGTCACTGTTGCTGCTATGTTCTTTTTCTTTTTTCTTTCCCTTTTTCTTTGACCTTCAAAGCATANAACAGAATTGGCCACTTCTTCATCATCTTCTGAGACGTCACTGTTGCTGCTATGTTCTTTTTCTTTTTTCTTTCCCTTTTTCTTTGACCTTTTTTATGCTTTGAAGGTTGTTTCTTTTATATATGGATTTTCTTGTTCAGTGCTCATTTCATATGCTGTGAAGATTCCATGTAGTTTGTCCATGCTTATTGAGTTTAGATCCGCTCTTTCTTCTAGTGTTGATATCTTAGGGTCAAATCTCATAGGAAGAGATCTTAGTACCTTTCGAACAATTACAGATTCTTTGATTTCTTCTCCCAATCCCAAGTTTGTATTTACTATTTCATCGACTCGCAAAAAGTAAGATGCAATGTTCTCATATTCCTTCATCTTTAATTGTTCAAACTGACCTCTGTAAGTTTGAAGCTTTGTTGCTTTGACTTTTGAATCTCCTTCATAAATATTTCGAAGTTTGTCCCAAATATCTTTAGCGGATTTACAATGTGGAACTTTGGTGAATACTGATTCTCCAAGACCATTCAGAAGTGCATTTGTGGCTTTGGAATTATTCTGACTGAGTTTCATAGTTTTTTCATTTTTCAACGGAACTGTTGGTGTTGTGTATCCATCTACAATTGATTGCCAAATTTCAAATCCATGTGCCTGTATATATGTCTTCTTCCTTATGCTCCAAAAGACATATTTTTGTCCATCAAACTATGGTATTCCATTTTTATACATGTTGTTGCTCCCCATGATCTATTTTTCAGTGGTTAAACTGATTTCTAAAGGACCCTTCTATGATACCAATTGTTGGATTACTGAGAGGGGGGGTGAATTAGTAATAGAACAATCTAATCCTTTTTAACCATATAATGCAAGTATTATATCAATGTAACATTATCATCCAATATTTGCAGAGTAAATAAACAATGAACAAATGAACAATCATACACATACACAGTACACCAATATTTTTACGTGGAAACCCAAAGCGGGAGAAAACCATAGAATTTTTTTTCTTATATGTCTTGAAGAATTACATTCATTGCAAGCATTGAATTCTTTTGTTTTCTAGCTGCAACTGGAAGGAGGTTCCAACCCCCTAATTTCTCAGGCTACAACCTGAGGGAAGCTCCAACTCCCCAATTCTCTGGCTACAACAAGGAGGAGGCTACAACCCCCTATATTCTTCGGCTACAACCACCTATCCTTGACCTGTCCAACAACCCTGACACATAAGTAGAATGATGGAACCACTGTCACACTGTCACTGTGAGATACACTGATGTAAACCTGTACTAATAAACCTGCACCAAACGAATTGTACCAATAACCTGAACCATGTATTAACCATGCATCAACCTGTACCTCAACCTGTAATCAACTTGTACCATAAACAAGTGCTTCAACCATGCACCAACATGTACCTCAACTTGCAAACCTTCCTTAACTTTAACAATAAGAGACTAGCATTTTCATCAAACTTTACTTTAGTCTCGCATGACTAGTTTTGGATTAGTTAACAACCCTAACTTGAAATAATCATAACTATGTTCCTGTAATGAATAAAGATATGAAAATAATATGCAATGTTCTTCAGTGTGTTTTATGCAATTCCTCCAGGTGTCACTACTTGGAACCTCCCAGAAAAGGAGTTATAGAAAAAATGACATACCTTGTTGAATTTTGGCTTATTCTAGAGAGTGAAATTGTAAAGCGTGCCCTGCAAGGATTATTTGTTGTATGGATTTGAAAATTTTACACATAATACTAAAGACTGTACTCTAACCAACACATTTGGTCTTACTGAATTTGGATATGTTATGAAGAAGTTATGACGTTTTTTATTTGAAACACCTATTTTAGACTAGTTTCAGGACTAACCACAAGCTGAAATTTGTACCACGGCTACTTGGATATGTTTTCTCAATGGTATCCCAATTTCACGATCTGAATCATTCTAGGAAAAAAGTTATTGCGAAAATGGCGAGATGACCTGTAAATAAAATACCTTAGAAAGCATCATCAAAAGAATTTATCTTCCCTTGAATTTCGACCTTCTTTACTTCACCTTCCCTCTGAAATCTGGCTTAGATATCCTTGGTTACCTCAGTCACTTGTAGATATTCAATATGCTCAAGTGTGATTGAAATGAGAGAGCCTTGCCTCTTATTTATACTTTCATGTAGCTTCCTTAGAAGCATCTTCTAGACCATTTTGTCCGCATAGCCACTTTGTCCACATAGTCACCTATGTCCAACTTTGCCCAATTTTCCACTTGTCCATATATCCAATAGCCACTTGACTAATTAACCCATTTTCCTCATTTTAGGGTTAACATTCTTATAACCACTTTCCATAATTAAAAAGTTCTCCATTTACTTTATTATTTAAATAATCCTCTTTGACTTTGTCACTTCACTTTATTATTTAAATAATCTTCTTTGACTTTGTCACTTCACTTTATTATTTAAATAAACCTCTTTTACTTTGTTACTTTGCTTTATTATTTAAATAATCCTCTTTGACTTTGTCACTTCACTTTATTATTTAAATAGTCCTCTTTAATTTTGTCACTTCACTTTATTATTTAAATAATTTCTTTTTTGCAAGCACTTTGACTTCTTTGACCTTTTGGGGCTTCAAGCCAACATATGAGGGTCATCCAACTTCCTAAGGCCATGACCCTCAAACAGTGAGGAGTTATGTGATGTTCCACATACCACCAGAAATGGCATGACATGTACATCTTTCCAATGTGCTTCTTCCCACATGTGCACGGAATTTGGTACATGCCTTTGTGTGACCTAGGACTAATTGGGTCCTTGACCGTGCTAAGAAATTTCCTGAGATTGGTTGGAGTCGAAAAGATTGTTCTTATGTTCTTCATCAGAAGACGGACTATCCTATCTATCATGCCTTGAACATAGGGTAAGAAGGCTTTATGATTTTCTTCATTGTTGCTTTCTTTATTATGTCTCTAGCTTTTCTAAAGGCTCTGTCTATTTCTGAATCCAAGTAACCATTCCTTCTAAAAATCATCCAAAGATGTTCTTTCTTTTGTTGAATGTGATCCTAGTCTGATATCCTCATTACTCTTGTGATGAAAGTGTTGAGGACCCCTCTTTTCTAGCATAATGAAGACCTTGTCTAATACCCTCATTACTCTTGTGATGAGAATGTTGAGGACCCCTCTTCTCTAACATAATGAAAAAAATCATAAAATCTTTTACCACAATGAAGAATTTATTAGTAAAGAACAATTCAATTCAAACCATATTTTTATAAAAATGGATAGAGCCATTTAAAACTCTACATTTTTTTATTAATAAAATTTGTATATGAGACATATTTCTAATCCATAATTACTTTTTATTTTTATAATTATTTTATGAAAATAATAAAAAAATAAAATAATAAACATTTTACACTTAAAAAAATACGAAAATGAAGTTCTTATTTTAAAAAAATAAAAAATCTACACTAAGACTATGGACTTCATTCCTCACCACATGAAAGGGGATTCTCGTCCACTAAAAGACCCTCTCAACCAACAAATTTATGTCATATCTAGATACTATTGACAAGTGCCTTTCAGTTAGCCCTTTTTTTCCATTAGCCAACAAACATATCCCTTTTTACCCTAACTTATAATTTTCTATGTTCTTTGTGCTATCATAGGATAACTTATTGGGGTTGTATGTATTTGGTTTCTTTCGTGTATACGAAAGATAAATAAATTAAACTATAAGAATAACATGTATGCATCATCATGATTTGTGTTTCTATAGATAAGAGTTGCGATCACTATTATAATGATGATTTAATGGGATTTTTAAAGAGAAGGTTTTTAATGATATTAAAATAATGTAAATTTATTTAATTATTGGTTTATGAAGATTTGATTATTTAATGAGATTTTCAAAGACAAAGATATTATAAGGTTTTTAATGATATTAAAATAATGTAAATTTATTTAATTATTAGTTTATGAAGATTTGATTATCTAATGAGATTTTCAAAGACAAAGATATTATAAGGTTTTTAATTATATTAAAATAATGTTAATTCATTTAATTATTAATTTATGAAGATTTGATTATTTAATGAGATTTTCAAAGACAAAGATATTATAAGGTTTTTAATGATATTAAAATAATGTAAATTCATTTAATTATTGATTTATGAAGATTTGATTATTTAATAAAAATTTCAAAGACAAAGATATTATAAGGTTTTTAATGATATTAAAATAATGTAAATTCATTTAATTATTAGTTTATGAAGATTTGATTATCTAATTAGATTTTCAAAGACAACGATATTATAAGGTTTTTAATGATATTAAAATAATGTAAATTCATTTAATTATTGGTTTATGAAGATTTGATTATCTAATAAGATTTTCAAAGATAAAGATATTATAAGGTTTTTAATGATACTAAAATAATGTAGATTTATTTAATTATTGGTTTATGAAGATTTGATTATCTAATGAGATTTTCAAAGACAAAGATATTAAAATAATGTAAATTTATTTAATTATTGATTTATGAAGAATAAAGGATTAAATTTTTTTATTATTTAAAATAAATTTAAATTAGTTATAATTTAAAAAAACTATATATATAAATTAGTTATAACTTATAATTATATATATATATATATATATGAAAATATATAATTATTATTATTATTATTATAAGTAAAAAAGAGAATGGATCTTGTTATATTATATCATAACAAAAAGAAACATTTGTCCTTAGGCTGTCAATTGTTCCGTCAAAATAGCGGAAACCGAAACAATTGGCAACCTTGGATAACCATGTCCAAAAGAGGAAGACCACCATCTGCCTTGCCCAGAGGAAACCAAGACAGGTGGCGGCTTATAGTCTAAGCATTATCCATGACAACTGAAACTGAAAATGAACTAACCAAAAAAGAGTTTCAATTGACTGAATTCCTAACCAGAGCCTGAACATCTAACCATAACTAGAAGGCAATCCTAGCCAATCAATTACCTGTTGAGGTCTTCATTGTGCAGTTCATTCTGAGCTAGCAGGGCATAGAGTCTCGCACACGTCAGGCATATTTGCTTTGTTGGCGCGTTGGAGAAAGCCTCGTCAAGCATGTCTATGCGTTGGCTCATAAGTGTGCCATGGTAGACCTGGTTTGCCATATGGCGCCTCAAATCGAACATCAAGTCTAGTTGTTCTGGGTGGAAGAAGGGCAGAGGGACACACCATCGGTTTGGTGTTATCGTAATAGGAGGTGGTGCAAGGACCTTGCCACCCTCCTTCGACGTGCCACCCCGCACTGCCTCGTTTGTTGTAGCCTGTGTTCCCTCCTTTGCTTCGTCCTGGTGGTCTGTTTCCGCGCTCCACTCCTCTGCCCCATCCTCTTCTCCCGTCCCTGTGCTCCCAGGGTCGCCTTCATGCTCTGAGGCTTTGAAAGGAGCGTAACTTGCCAAGATTGTGTCATCCTGAGTGACCATTTGGAGGAACTCTTCCGAGAGCTCCTCCCCAATGTAGCAGATAGGGAATTCCTCCATTCGTGTGTCGATGGTGACTGTACTGTGGTGAGCCGTTGTGATTTCCTGAGTTTCTTCCTCAAGGAAGTTGGTTGGAGGTTGCCAATTCTTTGGCACCGTGAAGAGCATAGACTTTGGAGGGAGCTGTATGGGCTCCTCCGGGATGACCTCCTCCACAAACATTGTTGGAGGTGACGAGGCCATCCTTTCACTGCCATCCTTGCAAGCAATTTGAGTTCTCTGAGTGCGGGTAATTGAGAGCGCCCTCTCGAGCTTTTGTAACTGTTTTTGTCTTGCAACCAAGTTGTACTAGGTGGGGCGACGCGACTTTCCTCGCTCCTGAGGTATTGAGAGGAGGATGTTAATGGCGAAGTTGCAAAAGGTGTTGCTATGGTTGCTCCCAAGTTCAAGACTACTAGCCTGGTGCGGACCAAAAACAAAATGAGGAACTCTGATGTAGAGTTGGATGATAACCGAGAGGTGTGACGGGACAACTGCCATTATTGCCTCCCTAGCATTGAATTTCTTGGCCGTCAAGCGGTTCGCGCGAGAGAGAAGTCCCATGGCTCTTGGCTGACAGTTATGGCTAGCTCCCATTCTTAATGGCGAGGGGATGGGAGGCGACCATCCTTATTTATGGTCTGCCTAGGCCTGGTGTGATGTGGCACTTGAGTGTTGTGTGTCACCCCATCCGGGGTTTGATTATTATTATTATTATTATTATTAGAATATTTATATTTTAGTAGTTATAATGTTTTTATATAAATATCATTTATATAATATTTTTGTTTGTCTAAATTTAGAATTTAAAAAAAATATATTTATAAAGTCATGCTTATATTAAATATATGTATTAAAGATATTTTTATTTGGTGCTTTACAATTTATTATGAGGGAGATGTTGTTACTCAATGTTACATAAGAAAAAAATAAAAAAACAAAAGCAAGAGTTTGGGGGAG
>JASDQU010946638.1:13917-35682 GCA_032191745.1 Picea mariana | reverse complement strand
ATTTATAAAGTCATGCTTATATTAAATATATGTATTAAAGATATTTTTATTTGGTGCTTTACAATTTATTATGAGGGAGATGTTGTTACTCAATGTTACATAAGAAAAAAATAAAAAAACAAAAGCAAGAGTTTGGGGGAGATATTGTGGCATAATTTTAGGTTAGGTGACAATAACAAATACAAGCTTAAATCCATGTTAAACTTGGATCTATCAAATGTCTAGAAAGATCAAATTCTTTAAGGTGTAAATTTTTTTATTATTTAATATGAAGAAATTAATATATGAAATTAAATGATAAAAACATTTACACCTTAAAAAAAATGATCCTTCTAATTTAATTAATACATAATATTATTTTAAAATAAAAAAATTATTAATAAAAATAAGTTAATAAATATATTTATTTTATATTAAATTTTAAATATATAAATTAATTAAATAATGTTTTCATACTTTATGATACCAAACTTCTCACTTCTTTATTAAACAATGAAGTTTTTCAATAATTCTTGGTAAAATCACTCATTTATATTATCTAAATTGTATTTTTGAACTTATCAATAAATTTAGAGTTCGAACAAATTTATGAATACTATAATTCTAAAAATTTATTAGAAAACAAATATTATCTAAAAATAACCATTAGTTTTTAAAACGTTTTGATTAAGCATTAAACTATTCATAGAAAATAAAAGAAAGTTAAAAAAGGATTTGTCAAACATAATTAATCTTATACAGTCCAAAATAAGGTGTTTAGGAATCTATGTCTCAACTTCTACCTTCTTTTTCCCCTATAGAGGGAAGGGATAAACGGTAGGTCTTCCAACTCCGTGTGAAGGAGTATGCGAAACAATCCCGATTGTACTCCACAGCACCTGCCAACAGCATTGGTTTTTTTTGTTAGGAGGCGCCTCAGCCCATTGTGTACTAATTAGCACAGTTGTAAATTCATGGTTGGTGAATGTCCAAAAGTTTTGGCTGATCTAAAAAATGAAACGTTGATTTATATCTTTTCACTTTGTAAAAAAATTTTAATCTTTGTTAATCACTTAGATGTGGTAATCAGTTAGCAACCATAGTAAATTTTAAATATGATCAAGTAAAAGTAAAAAAATAAACAGGTAAACATATATTCTTATAATAATGAGTAAGTTAGTGGTTGAAATCAAAACCATTGATTTATTGAGACGACTAAAAATATTTCATCAATATTTAATCTTGTCCATATAAAACTGATTAAGATATTCCACCGACAACCATGACAATATTTCTTCAATCAAATCATCTGGCAATTCACACAATTGTGAGTACTCCTCCTCTACAATATTAACATCGCTGATTTTGATATTTTTTTTTTTTCATGTCAAAGACACCAAATTTGAAACGCCTTTGATAAGTGTGAAAAAAATTATAATGTTATTAGCTGCGGCTCTACAGCTAATTAGGTATCCTTGGTTACCCAACTAGGTACTATTTGGATGATTTAGCAAATGTCACTATAACTAATTAGGTATTTTGTGGAGAAGATATATTATTAGGTACTATTTGAATGATTTAGCAAATATTAACTATAATTATTTTTTAAGCAATTGAAAGTGGAAGTCTTTAGTTTATTTAAAATAGCAAGACACATAGAGGGGCGTATATTTTTTTATGCATTGGTTCACATATATTTATGTTTTATATACATTGAAAWTTAGAGGGAGTAATGTATACATATAACGCATCAATGTGTATAAGATATTCCAAAAGCACTAGTTCTATAGTATATTTTAAAGCACTAGTGTGAATTAACTATTATTAAACATCACAATATATATATAATTATAAAGTCTTGGTTTGATATTAAAAATAACAAGAGTAACAATATAATAGAACTAGTGCTTTTAGAATATCTTATACAAATTGATGGATTATATGTATATTTTTATAATGTTTTAGTGTTTCTTATGAAACATGTATGAATACAATGTATTGATATATTTTAGTGTTGAATTGTTTTGTATTGTTGATTGTGGATATATAAATGTACTTGTTTGTTAAATAAAATTTCTATTAATTATTAGGATTTTAATATTTTTATAATAATATTAATTTTATATTTTAATTAATACTAATGGATGTAATCATAGCATTAAGGTATAGTATCATTTAAATATATATGTAAATGATTACATCTCTATTCATTATAAAAAATTCATCAATATATTTAATTTCTAACATAATATTTTATAAAAATAAATATTAAATATTATAATAAAAAAAGAAAACCATCTTGTTGTGTATAAATAATGAATCCTTCATTATATAAAATAGGGCAATAATCCAAATGAAAATAATTAATTGTTACAATTATTGATAACCCATTTTAGTAACAATTGGAACAATATGTCAACATTAAACGAAATGTCTAATTTTTATAGACATAAATTCCAAACTATACAACTTAAAATATTCAATTATATTGATCATTAATTATCACTAGAATTGTTTTCATTTCTAAAATTTCTTGCATATCTAATTTCTTCATCATTGTTATTAACTTCGAGGATGAGCACCTATTCATCATCATTTACATCCTTCCTAATTTTTTCCTTTTTAGGAGGGTCTTCTATTCTTTTATTATCAACTCCTACACAACATTCAACATATGCAAAAATTGAATTTTTGAAACTCTTTAGCTAGTTTTTTTAAGAAGTACATTATTAATAAAAAGTCAAAGAAAAACTGTATGTTGATCACCTTTTGATCCACCTAATTTTTTTGTTTGTAGCATTTTCTTGTGCTTGTTTCCACTAGTTTTTCCTCTAATTTTCTATCATCCATATTCTATTAATAAAAAACAAAAAATTATTAAGATCAAGTGGTGTGCTTTATAATCTATAGTCTATTAATACGTATTTATTATACATCGCGCACAACAAAACCCAATATTTTTCTAAAATAACATGGCCAAGTGATGCACCATACTATAAGCATTGCACTAATGCTTATTTAGTGTACAATACACACCACACAACATGAAAACATTTTAAAAAGAATAATTCTAATAAAGACAAGGTTTTGGATTCAATGCAACAATGCGCTATAATTCATTAAAATACCATTTACATCAAAATAAGGGTTGAAACCTCTAAATACTGAAAACCTCAAAAAAAAAACCCTCCAACTTGGGTATGTAGTAATATAAACAAAATGGAAACAACAAAAAAATACATGGTTTGTAGCATTGGAGATGATTGTAAAACCCTTTTATTTTATAGAAAATTTTCTTTTGCGGATTTGTATGTAATCCACAATGACCCTTTACAAATTTTTCCAAAAAACTCTATCCACTCTTCTTTCTTACCTAGTAAATATCTTTACATAAGCCTCCTCTCTAAATTTTGAAACAACGATGGATTAGAGTTTAGGGTTTTCTTTAAGTCACTTTTAGAAAATGAAATTCCTTGTCATTTTTTAAGTTTGACTTTTGTAAAAAAAAATGTATTGTTTAGTTATATTAAAACAATTATCCATGTGTGATGTGTCCATAAAATGTAAGCACAATGGTGTTTTATATTACATTAATAGGTTTTCAATGAAAATAGTAATGCAACCCTTTCCAATTATTATTTTGTGAAAGTTTAGTGTAGGTATCTCATTTGGTGTGCATGGAAATGCATTGCACTCGTTTATATTTTATAAGAAAATGGAGTCATCCACCAAATTAAACTAGGCACATCATTTTCATTAAAAAGATATTAAAAAATATATGTGAAGTTAGGATGTTACTTGTTTCTCAAACTTTGTTTTATGAATGCATATATTTAAATTCCAATACTCCTTGGGATATATCGTGATTTTTTGTAACATCCTGCTCTTGCGAGCACATGTTATTGACTTATTTTTTGAGGACACTTGCATGCAAGTGATCTGGTTATGGTACATGGTTATTGTTTCGCTTATGGATTCTTATGATGATGTTGATGGATCATGATTTTTATGTTATTTGTTATATGCATATTGACATATGCTATTGATGAGTTTTCCTTGAGTGTGCAACACATTAACAAGGTGTGGATGTCGATGGCATCAATGGACCTCTTTGGACTCTGGATTGAGTCAGGGAGTGGATTGTATTGGTTTGAGTATTTCATTTATGCATATGTGACATATGATCGATTATATATTATGATGTTGTACATGGATCATTGACAATGTTTCGTTGATGAATGGAGGCTGACGATTGCTTGCTAATATGACTCACATAAGGAGTAAAGGGGCCATGCACATAGACCAGATATTGAGGGAGAGGTGTGGCAACGTCCCTGCCACGGCCTACTAGCACTCTCATCGTGGCTCGAATTTTTTGTTAACGATTACCTAGTTCGAGAGGTCCATAATGTCGTGAGGGAAGACTGAGACAGTCCCTCACAAAGATTTCTAAGGAACGTTCAATAAGGCAAGGTCCTTATTCCTTAGAATCCCTTAGTCTCTCACAAGGTCGCTCGAATGGAGTGTTGACTCCACGGGTTGGACAACTATTAAAACCAGTTAAAGGCGAGTGGCACCCTTGGAGCACAGAGTGCATCTTGAAGGGAAAGTCGCGAGAATTAAAACTTGAGTAAATGAATCTATGATCCAGGGGATCAAATTGCTCGGATTTGCTTCAAAACAAGCACGTGTGTAGGCCTCGTCCTCACGATCACAACACAACTTGAATGGGTTCAAACATACATCGTATGAGTGAGATATAATATTCTGTTCATTTTTCCAAACATGCAAAATTTTGCTGACTGTATATTTTGTACAGTCCGTACAATGTTGATGTGGCAGTTGACCGTATAGTCTGTATGATTGTACAGTGACATGGTAGTGATGAGTTGGCATGTTGACTAGGCATGCGTTGGCAGACAGGTGCACAAATAAGGTTGTGACATGTGTCATCTATTGGACAAGTGTTATGGTGCCACGTGGCCTAGTCCACGTGGCCCAGTCGTGGGTTGCCACATGGCCCAGTCCACATGGCCCCGTTGTGGGTTTCCACGTGGCCCAGTCATGGGCTTGCACATGGCACCACTCTAGTTTATAAAATTGTGGTAGTCCGTGGTGGTCGAACCCCCGACCTCCTAGCGTGCATGGAAGATATTTTTCATAGGTCGGGCCACCAACCCTCCTATGTGATGTTACTTAACCATATATGTTATTAAATTTATTTGAATTGCATTATGGTATGGGTCGACGGAGTAAAGGGACGAGGCTAAGCCCCAACCCCCAGTCCATATTGCATAAACCATGCAACCACACTCTTTAACCTTTGGCGCACGCAGGGTTAGTTACGTTGTTTAGGCCCTGGTTGAAATACTTCACACCATATAAACTTTCCATATAACCAATGGCACGGGGGCTTAACACTCCAACTGTCAAGGTTGCCATGCGCTCGCCAAGTGTCAACACCGCAGTAGTTCTTGCAAACGGGCCCGAGATAGGCATTGGGACGTGGTCATATGCCCCCCCATGTGACCAACACCCCCACTCTAAAGGGTGCTAAACTTGCTAATCATTCGACAAATTACCCTGAATTGTGGAGTGCACGTGGTGATGGGTTTTTTACCTAGGAACGCTACGGGAGTCAGGTTAGGATTCACAGGTGCAGAAATCTAGGTCTGGGCCCGGCCACATGGGGGGCCACATGACCACGTCCTCCGCCCTTATAGGCGCCTATCTCGCTAATTGTTCAACATAATGCCTGATTTTGCAGGATGCGCATGTGTGCTGGGTTTTTGGACCAGGAATGTTGCGGGAACCAAGTTAGTCATTCACAGGTGCGAATTGGCGAACCTGAGACAACAAGCTTGAAGGGAAAAACTTCCAGGAGGTGTAAATTCTTCATTTTTTGGCCAAACCAGGTGCCGAAAGAGCCTAGCTAGAGGTTTTTGGATGTTCTGGAGCCATTGGAGCCATCTCTTTGGCATTTTGAGCACTGTAAAGCACTTTTTTAGCACTTTGAGAAAATAATATAAAAGATCCATTGGAAGCTGGACCAAGTGA
Source organism: Picea mariana (assembly GCA_032191745.1). Lineage (NCBI taxonomy): Eukaryota > Viridiplantae > Streptophyta > Pinopsida > Pinales > Pinaceae > Picea > Picea mariana. Next base: position 29,646 of record JASDQU010946638.1, on the reverse strand, counting down.
TGTAGCCCAAGAGAGAGGGGAACTCCTTTATCATTTGTTGTGTTACGTGTTTACTATTGGTTGTTATTTGTTGGTTATAATGTGCATCTTAAGTGTGAAAAATCTTTAATTTATGTGTTTGTAACATGATCCAATTACCCAAACACATACCATTTTTACACTTGCAATTTAAAAGAGACAAGTCTTCTTTATTTTCAAATCAGTTGGAAACAAACCCATTTCAAGTTCAGATCAGTTGGTATCAGACCATAGGTTTTTGAATGCTTGATTATCTACAAGTGTTTCTTTTTTCTGATGCTTACAAGGTTGAAGCTCACAAGAGGAGAAGGTCAACTTGTAGAGCCAATTTCTCAACTATCAAGAAGGAGAACTATGAAATCACCTCAAGCTTCAAGGAGATATTCACTAAGTATGGATCATGAGGAGAGTCATGGAACTTTTCCTTCATAGGAGGAAACTTTTAGAAAATATTTCTATGATATGAATGAGACGGTCAAAGTTTTGTTTGAAGAAAGAAATGCAATATTGCAAGGTGAAAGCCCCAACCCTCCAAAGGGAAATGGAGACAGTGGTGATAAAACTCCAAAGGGAAATGGATGGAATGGTGATTCTCCACCTCCTTAACCTCCATTTTCCACCTCTTCCACCATTTCACAACCACCTCCAAATTCTCCAAAAGAACATGGTAAAACTCCTTTACAAACTTCTTTGCTTAAGCTTGATATTAAGTTTGAATTGACAATGTACAATGGAGAGGTAAATGCTGAGAAATTGGATAAATGGATTCGTCAGATTGAAGTGTGTTGTAGAATACAAAGAATCATAGATGATGAAACTAAGATTCAACTTGCTTCTTTAAGGTTGGAAAGTGCAACACTAATTTGGTGGGAAGCCAAAACTCAAGAGGACATGAAGAGACGTGGTAAAGTTTTATCCTCTTGGAATGATTTTATTGTTGCAATTAAAATTAAATTTTATCCATTAGCATACATGCAGAAAGATATTATGGATTGGGAAAATTTTAGGCAAGCTAAAGGGAAATATGTGCAAAGCTTCACTCAAGAATTTAGGAGAAGAGATTTGGGTTTGGGTATAACTTTGTCTTCTCAAGAAACTTTACTCAAATACATTGGAGGTTTCCATAGCTACTTGAGGCATACAATACTTATGTTTAACCCTTCAAATCTAGCTAGATGAAGCTTGTGTACATGCAACTTATTTAGAAGCAAGAGGAAGGAATGAACCTCAAGAGGGAAACCAAACGTATTTTTATAATGGAGACAAGGGAAAGAGTAATTTTGAAGGAAATGGAAAGAAAAATGCTTCAGTCAAGAAAGAGAGAGAGAAACTCTCATGTAAACATTGTTCAAAGGATGGCCATGATGAAGACAATTGTTGGAAACTTCATCCTGAAAAGAAACCCAAAAAGTTCAACAACAAAGAGAAACCAAACATTGTTGCAACTGTACAACAAGATTTAGGATCTGATTCGGAAGATGAAACAAAAATCACAGCCATGGGTTTTCAAGGTAAGAATTCTATTGCAAGTACTAGTTCTTCAAGTAGTAGTAGCCATAATGTAAATCAACATGAAAACAAAAGAATAGAGGTTTTTCACATAAGGGTAATTTCAAAACATACCAAGATAGATACTCTCTTTGAAACAGGATCACAAGCAAACCTCATTTCTAAAGACATTGTCAAGAAATTGAATTTGGAAACTAGTCCACATCCTAGACCTTACCGTCTATGATGGATATGTGACAATGCCAAATTGCATGTGACAAGAAGGTGTAAACTTAGATTTTCCATCACTGGGAACTATATAGATGAGGTAGAGCTTGATGTTATTCCATTGGATATTTGCGGTACTATGTTGGGAAGCCCATACTTATATGATAGGAGAGCCATCTTTCATCATCTTGAGAACAAATATCATTTGTTTAAAAATGGAGTTGAGTACATTGTTAGAGCACATACAAAGAAGATGAATTTTTCACTTACAAATACTTAACAAATGAAGAGACAAGTCAATGCTAGTAAGAACCTTGTACTTTTTATGATTAAACCCAAAGACAATGATGAAGAAGAATTTTTCCAAGGATGTGATGCAAAGTTACAATATGATTTATATGAGTTTGTTAACTAAAATGTTGAGATGTTTTAGGAACCAAGGGGATTGCCTTCTAAAAGGGGTATCCAATATGAGATTCTATTGCAACAAGATGGTCCTATTCCAAACATTGACATGTGCAGGATGTCAATCATGGAGAACGTTGAAATCAGAAATCAAACCCAAGAGTTGCTTGACAAAGGGGTCATTAAACCAAGCACATCGCCATGCAGGTCACCAATTGGTTTGGTACCAGAGAAAGATTTTATATGGCGCATGTGGGTAGATTTCATAGCCTTGAACAAGATTATGAATATGATTGTTAAAGGAGACACATGGAAGAAATCTTTGAAAGAAAAGCAAGCTCCATTGCATGCCTTGACAAGCTATGTATTCCACTTGGTGATAAGGTATAAGAAATACATTTATGACAAAGTTGTTGATATGCTTACTAGGCCCATTGTTAGTGCTTTAGTTATTTTTAAGCATAATCTTATCATGCATGAGAGCTATGTTGAACAGTATGCTATAAATGTTGATTTCCAGGATGTTTATGCAACTTTGCGTCATACTAAGTAAGTTGAGGAATTGGATTCCTATGTGCATGGTAAACTTGTGTATCTTGGCAAGCTATGTTTTTCACGGGGTGAAAGAGTCAACATGATAAGGGAAGAACATTCTTCTCTTGTTGTTGGCCATTTTGGTGTAGGCAAGACGGTGGCTAGTTTGCAAAGCAAGCATCCTAAGTTTTGGGATGGGCATCTACACTACTTTCAGCATGCTTATAATCAAGCTAAGCATTCATTGACTCAAACACCTCCATTTGAAGCATGTTTTGGCTATTTTCCAAAATCCCCTTTAGATTTTATCTTTGGGAAAGATGTGTATATTGATGGTCATAGTGATGTTGATAAGGCCAAGAAGTTCATTGAAAAAGATCAGTTGGTGCATCAAATGGTACAAGAACAATTGGAAAAGAGCCAAGCCAAGTACAAGACAAGACATGACAAGTTTCATGTTGGTATTAAGGGCACAGATCCAAGAAAGACTAGATGGATTGAGGTTGGAAAGGTGAGGGAATTGTACCTTCATCTTCAGATAGACTAAAAGTAGTATTTTGGAGGTCCAAAAACTTCCCAATGGGGAGGAGTGATCCAGGCGATCAAATTTTGCTCAAAAATCAAAGTGCTCAGATTTCCTTCACAATGTACGCGTGCGTAGGCCTCGTCCTCACAATCCCAATGCAACTTGAACGGGTTCAAATAGACATTGTATGAGTGATATACCATGTTCTGTTCATTTTTCCAAACAACAAAATTTTGCTAACTATACAGTCCGTACAATGATGTGGCAATGATGAGTTGGCATGCTGACTGGGTAAGAGTTGGAAGACAGGTGGATGAATCATGTTGTGACATGTGTCATCTATTGGGAAAGTGTTATGGTGCCACATTGCCGATTCATGGGCTACCACATGGCACCCCTCCAGTTGATAAAATTGTGGTAGTCCGTGGGGGTCAAACCCCCGACCTCCAGGTGCACATGGTAGAGATTTTGCATACGTCGGGCCACCAACCCACCTGTGTGATGTTACTTAACCATATATTTTATTAAATTTATTTGAATTGCATTATGGTATGGGTCAACGTAGTAAAGGGATAGGGATAAGCCCCAGCCCCCAGTCCATATTGCATATACCATGCGACCACACTCTCTAACCTTTGGCGTGTGTGGGGTTAGTTATGTTTTTTAAACCCCGGTTGAAATATTTCACACCATATAACCTTTCCATATAACCAATCGCACGGGGGCTTGACACTCCAACGACCAAGGTTTACACACACCCACCAAGTGTCAACACCACAGTCATTCTTGCAAATGGGCCTGAGATAGGAGTTGGGACATGGCCATATGCCCCCCCATGTGACTAACACCCCTGTTCTAAGGGGCGCTAAACTCACTAACTGTTCGACAGATTGTCCCGAATTGTGGAATGTGCGCGGTGTTGGGTTTTTGACCCAGGAACATTGTGGGAGTCAAGTTAGGATTCACAGGTGTGGAAATCTAGGTCGATGCCCAACCACATGGGTGCCATGCGACCACGACCTCTGCCCTTATAGGTTCCAATCCCGCTAATTGTTCAACAAAATGCATGATTTTGCAGGATGCACATGCGTGCTGGGTTTTTGGCCCAGGAATGTTGTGGGAGCCAAGTTATTCATTCACAGGTGCGAATTGGCGAACCAAAGACAACAAGCTTGAAGGGGAAAATTTCTAGGAGGTGTAACTTCTTCAGTTTTTGGCCAAACCAGGTGTCGAAAGAGCCCAACTAGGGGTTTTGGATGTTCTGGATCCATTGGAGCCATCTATTTGGCATTTTGAGCACTGTAAAAAATTGTAGCACTTTGAGAAAATAATATTAAATATCCATTGGAAGTTGGACTAGGAGATGTAGCCCAAGAGAGGGGTGAACTCCTTTATCATTTGTTGTGTAATGTGTTTATTGTTGGTTGTTATTTGCTAGTTATAATGTGCATCTTAAGTGTGAAAACTCTTTAATTTATGTGTTTGTAAATTGATCCAATTACCCAAACACATACCATTTTTACACTTGCAATTTAAAAGAGACAAGTCTTCTTCATTTTCATATCAGTTGGTGTTGGCCCTCAACCAAGTTTTGAGGAAACATTGGTCAGAGTTGGCTCACTTTTGGACTTCGACACTTTGGTTGAGGAAGGAGCACCCAGGCGGAGCTGAGATCATGGATCTCACTTATTTTGCGGGATATGTGGACCCAGTAAGGGGTTCTTTAGGGTTTTTTTAATGGGTTATGGGATGTCGGCCCATGGGGTTTCCCTATGTTTGGCCCTATTATAAGGGTTTGTAAAAGTATAAATAAAATAATAATGTATGGTAGAAGTAGTGCTAGAGAGAAGCTTTTTGAGTAGTTTTGTGGAGCTAAGTGTAAGTATCTTGAATGACTTTTTTCCAAGGAATGTATGTGAGTAAGGCTTTGTGCTTGATAAAGAATTGGCTATGTGCCTAGACCTAGTTTTGGAAGGAGGATTTGGTGCTCAGTGCATAGATCTTCTGTCCTATGTGAATCTTGGCTTTGTGGCTTAGTGCATAGGAGCGAATAAATGTAAGATTCAGATGAATAATAAATAAGGCGAAGCAGTTGGTGGATGTATCCCACATTGGGGTGAACAACGTATATTTTGTGTCTTTGGTTTTCTTTGTGTTGTGTTGTTTATGTTATGAACCTACTCAGTGCTTTGATTATTATGCATGATAGATAGATCTGTTATTGCTTAAGTGCTTTACTTGTGTTAAGGATAAATGAATGTTAGATCTAACTCAGTGCTAAGTGCTAAGAATATATAATCATTTATTTTTACTGCATCGATATATTCTTGGGTACATTCTACGATGTTAATAAGATCAGGAAACTAATACATCTCACCTTCTAAGTGTTACTAGAGTACTCTATGAATTGTTGTTATCATAGATCTGTGTCCCAGCTTGGTTACATAAACCTGTGTCCTGTAACCCCCCTTTGCTTCTACATCGGGTGAGACTTTGCTTACTTCGAAGGTTTTGCCGAAAGGGCCGGTAGTTGGGGTTTTGTTGGTGTGTTGCTAAGCGTGAACCCTAGATTTTCCCCTATGCCAAAAAATGGTTCCGTTGTTGGGACTTGAAATTGTGATTGCTGGGAACTGAAGTAAAGAAAAGAGAAGCTATGTGCATAGATCTGTTGTTGAAGTGCCCAGTACTTTACTTGACTTGTGAAGCTCTGTGCTAAGAAAGAAATCTGATCTGAAGAAAAGAGGTAAGGCTTTGTGCTTTGACAAGAGAAAGATTAGTGAAATTTTTTGTTTTGAAAGCATGAATTTAAGTATGTTTAACAGATTCTATCCTAGTCTGAAGGCTAGGGCACAGCTGCAAGAAAGAATTGATCTGAGTAAAATTAATAGAAATGAAGAAAGATATGTTATTCCTATGCATAGAAAGAATTTTTGGACTAAAAAGTGGATGCAGGAACCTAGATTATTTTTTTTTGCAGATTGCAGGTCCAGCACTGTGATCCTAGTGCGTACTACAGAAGAGGTTGGGGAACATTTAAAAGGAAAAGAGGATTGAAATTTCACTATATTTGTAGAAGAATGGGACATATTGCTAAGGAATTCCCTGGCGCAGGTCCTATTTGTCTTTGTTGTAAGATTGTTGGTCATGAGGTTGAGGATTGTCCAAGAATGATTGCTAAAGTTGAATGAATGAACATGAGACACGAAAAATATGAAGGAAGTCAAGAGACTAAGGGAATGTTAGAGAATCATAAAGAGAAAGAATCAAAGAAACCTTAGACTACATTATTACAGTTGAAATAAATGATGGATGATCACAAAGATTTTAGTTTACCAGAGATCTTGAAAGTAAAAAAACGCATAAGTGCAAGAATAAAAGACTTCGACATAGATTGTATCTTGGATGTAGAAACACAAGTGAATATTATGACAAAAGACACTTGGGAAATTTTTGGAAAGCCTATTGTGATACCTTCGTTGGGAAGGATAGGTTTGTTGGAGGGAAAGATGATAACCCTATGTGAAAGAATTACTAATGTACCTATTATTATTCATGGAACATCGACTGAAGAAGAATTTGAAGCCATTAAGTTTGTTGGGGACAATGCCCCTTTTTCACTTTTGTTAGATAAGACTTGGATTGAGAAGGATTAGATCAGAAGGAAAGTAGAGGAAGACGCTACAGAAAATAAAAATAAAGAACTACGGGATTTCATAGCTAGAAAAATAGACCGAATAATAGAAGAACGAGAGGATAATTTGAAGCAACAGAACAAAGTAACAACACATGAGGAACAAAAGGCAAGAGAATTAGCTGTCAAGGTTGAAAGAATGCAAGAAGGTTTGAAGGACCTATCCATTCAAGAAAGAAGTATATCCACCCAGGAAGTATTAAGCGAAGGGATACTGACTTCAGACCCTTTGAGGGCACATCAACAGTGTGAAGTCACTACTCTAAGGGAAGATAAGAATAAAAATGGAAAGAGGATTCCAGAAACAGTTAGAGAGACTCAGATCATAGGAAAGAATGAAAGGAAGCTCAATAAAAAGAAATCTAAGTCATAAAAGATGCAAGAAGCTATAGAGAACAGATGGAGGACTTATCATAATGGAACCTCGCAGGAGGTAGTTTCATAGGATTTGAACCCTGCTAGACAGTAGGACAAAGCAGAATGGGACTTCACCTTGGTGAAGCTATATGACTGTTGGAGGTGCCCCAAATGTTATAATGACACTCCAGAATGGTTAGAAAATACATTTATGGGTGGATGGACCACTTTTTGGGCGTTGATACCACACCATAACGAACATATTCACATTGATGGAAGCATTCTTGGCTATTGGAAGAATCTGTTACGAGGCCCTGTTTATTTAACTTTTCTATCGTTGCGTTGGGACCAATTTTTGATACCCATGATTAATTAGGCCAAGAAGATAATTGATTGTGTATCGAGCTGCGTTATCAGAAACTACACCTCGTTGTCCATTTGTCTACCCATCTTACACGTTCTCCTACCCTGACCTGTCTGTTTAAAAGTTAGAATGTCGGGCGAACCTAGTGAATTAGAGAAGTCTTTTGAGGAGGTCCTCAAGAAGCTAATGGCCGACAGAGCATTATCTAAAGGTGTCCAAGCATCGTCGACTAGGAGACTGCAGGCTTCCCCTTTGATTGGACGTCATTCTAGCTGTGTCAACCCCGTGACTAAGAAACGAAGTAAGAACCACGGTGATCTGGCTAATGCGAAGCAAATCTCATCCATCCTACCAGAGTATATCTCACCTTTGGCTGGAGCAGTTAATCGTGACAGCATCCCATGATTTTTTGAGTACATTGTATTCACCACGTACATTCCTAAAGGAATACACGTAGTTGGGAGTCAGTTAGGAGAGATCCAGTTGCTGAAGAATAATGACTTCAATCTAGGAGACATGAAGAACTATGATATGATAGCACCCCACCGCTACTTGACGAATTCAACTGGGAAGAATCATTGCCTCATCTCCCAACCATGGATTAAGGGACTGGAGTAGCCCATCATGCTAAATGTAATGAAGATTCCCCATTTTGGCCGTCACTAGAATGTTAACACTTGCGTTAAACTCCTCATGTCATGCTATCATGGCGGATACCTATGGCTCGACCAGAGGATTACTGTGGATCTGGCGCTTGTTAGTGTCAGAAGTCACCTCTGGATTGCGGCAGAGGTAAGCCTGATACCCATCAGAGTTTATGTCATAGATTGATTATAAAAGGGTCAAATGGGCGCAGTATTAGGAAAATATCATCTTAACTCAGAAAACTGGATTAATATGCACTAGTAGGTGAGGTCTTGACTTAACTTCAGACAGTGAGTTGTAGTAAGGGTGAGTAAGAGGAAGACATCAGTGCGAAAATGCAAAGGTATGCCAAGGACATCAAGTCTTTCGGCAGCTCAAGGAGGAAAAATTTAAACACAAGAACTTCTTGAATTTAAATCTCACAGAAACTGAAAGGAACCATAACAACACTATAATCAAACTTTCATTATAATGCAGTCACAATAATTCAAGTGAATCATTCAACCATGAACTCTTTCAGCATCAGATGGAAACAAGAGGGAGTAAGAAAGTTGAATGTCATTAAACAAGATGTCTCAAATGCATATGCCTAACCAAGGAACCAAAATGTTCATTAAAACTTTACAATACAGGAGCTTTCCTCTACCATCGACCTTCTACAAAATGACAGAACTCCATAATTATACTTAAAAAATTTGGTCCTGCAGCAAAAGTGTGCTCGGGTCTTCGCATTAAAGGCTTTGTGTCTTCATGCTTCTTGGCAGACTGTGCATGCAGTCTCATATCAGAAACGAGCTCTGTCAGATGCAATTGTGTTTCAAATGAGCTGACTGCAGCTAAGTCGACTTGCTGACAATCCTTTCTCGAGATTTTCATTTATGGTGAAAAAGATGTTCAACCACCACCAACCAACCTTAATAACTGCTTCTTTGGAATTAAAAAGTCTTGAGTCAGCACCGCACCTGTGAGATGTGGCAGCCTCTGCATTCTTCCACTTGGAGCTGAGTTGGATGCCTGCAGGGATGGCTAGGCAGTGGATGTAGACGAGGGTCTAGCAGGGCGATATATGCAATGACAGGTTTCTCGATGTGTGATGGCCAGGTGGAGGAGAAATGGAGGCTGAGAAGAAGTTGTGGGGGTGACACAGGCGGGAGCTGAGGTGGCATAGGTGGCGGGAGATGAGAAGGGGAGAGGTGACAGGTGGGAAAGTGCATGGAGGATGGGTGTGAGGGAATGAAAGGGGAGTGAGGGATGTGACAGACAAAGGAGAGAGATGGAGTGGAGGACAGTTTCCGGTGGGAGGGTTGTGGAGCGACCACTTGGCGGCCTGGGATAGGGCATGTGCACATTGGGGCCGCAAAAAGAGGTTTGATTCCTCCCCGGTTTTGGGCCCAATGTGTGTCTTTGGTCGACACATAGCGCCTCAAAAAACCACGGTTGTTTTCCTCAGCCCACTCTACCTTTTTTAACAACCATGCATGTTGAGGCCTTGATATGGCCAATGACCATCGATCCGAGGTGCGCTAATCCTAGCCACCCAGATTTGCGCACGTCCTACCACAATGCGCCAAATAGTCACATCACTCTGGTGGACTTAGAATAAGCGCCATTTAGTGGGTTTTTAACCCCATTCTTCGCATTTTTCCACCCAAGGGCCAAATCCCGAAAAAACTACCCCTTGCAAGAATATGTGATAACATTAGGCTCCATGGGGGATAGAGTCCTCCCTGAGAGGCTCTAAGATCTCCTTTTGCAGTTCCAATCACCTTCTATTGGGATATGGAGTCAAGCTCAAAACACCCCGCTGAGGAATATATGACGAAAAATAAAATGAAAACAACATACAAGGGATCCAAGGAGCTTATTTATGTACAATTACAAAATAATTGATTTTACAAAATACTAGGTGAAAGCAAACATCCACCACAACCATTCAAGTAACTTCCTAACTGGAAGCTCCTTTACTCTGTTAGTGATCACTAGTAGATGATGCAACCATGACAGCAGAATGGTTACACCTGTCAGCTCCTCTTCAAAAGCTGAAGTTAAGATGAAATAGGGCGGCTCCAAGGCATGAAGGAAATGACACTCCATGTACTCACTGACATGCTCATAGAATGAGTGGAAAATCTTGTGAAATTTGTATCAGAAAGCCTGCTCTACTCCAAAACTACTCATATAGGGATGAATATCATTGGTAGGTACAAGCAGATGGGAAGTTGATACATGCTGACTTGCCTCAGGTGACGACTGCTCGTTGATAAGCTCTAGATAGGAGATAAATTTCCCCTTCTGCTTCTCCTTTGGTTCTTCTTCTTGGCTCTGCCAAGGGTCAGATTCATAATCATCATAAACATGACATGTGGGAGAACTCTGCTCTTCATCATGTTTCTCAGTGTCTTCTGCAGGACAAGGCTGGATGATTTCCCCATGATAATATTCTTTAAGGAAAAGAGGATAAGGCTCTGCTATGTGTTCTTGGATATCCTTCATATCCAGCTCAGAATATGATTCATAGTTGTCATATACAAGCTTACTAATCCTATGGTCAACGAACTATGATGTAGGGCCCTGCTTCTGTTCTTCAGAATAATCATCAAATATTGAGACAGCAGGCCCATCAGGAGCAGAATGTAGGGCCTCTATGACCATGGAATATTCATCATCATCTTCAGAAGAGCTACCAGGGACATCTGCTTCAAGGGCTAGAAAATCCTCTTCACTTTCTTCAAAAAGGAAGCACCCATGTTCTGCCTTCAATTCCTCTAACTCTGTAGAAAGAGACTTCACTAGCTCCATCAACTCACTCAGAGAATCTTCTTCCTCTTGGTCCCCATCCTTACAACTTTCCTCTGATGTAGACGAACAGGGAAGAGAAAGAACTGATTTCTGATCCAAGTCTTCAGGATCATCCTCACAGCCTGCGTAAGAAGTAACTCTATATTGAATATAGTCACTATATCCCTCACAACGATTATGACAGATTAACTCAGAGGGATAAAACTTCTGAAAATGAGCATTGAAAGATGCATGAAATTATCCCAATGAAGAAATTCTAGTAGGGGGTAGAGAATGATACCACTCACGAGCATCTCCTGCTAACGAGAACATAAACATATTCATTAATACATCCTCCTGATGTATCTCCCACTGGTGGATGAGTTCATGAAACTCACTGAGATGATGAGCAGGGTTGTCCTCTTTAAGATCTCTAAATATAGGCAAATAATCGTTCCATTCATTTGGAGTAGGAACAACATTGGGAAAACCAAGAACAACAAAAAAATTAAAGGGAGCAAACCTCTGAGCCAGGATTCTTTCCATTTTGAACCAGTGGAGTCGTCAATCGATTATTCAAACATGGAGTCACTAAGTGAATGATGCACAAAATGAGTGTGTCTGGTTTCTATTCACCATCAAAGACCAGATCTGATCGTTGTGTTCTCTGAGGGGCTACCAGGTGTAGCCAGAAGAAGCCACACTGAAACAATGGATTTGTCTCAATGGGGTCACCACAATGGAGTCACCAAGTGCACAGTTGCAATCTTTGATGTATTGGATTCTGATGCACCTACAGCACCAGTAAGCTTTGTCGTTCAATCCCAGGGAAAATATTCAATTTCGTCCCCGACAGTGGCGCCTGAAATGTTAGTGTCAGAAGTCACCTCTGGATTGTGGCAGAGGTAAGCCTGATAACCATCAGAGTTTATGTCACAGATTGGTTATAAAAGGGTCAAATGGGTGCAGTATGAGAAAAATATCATCTTAACTCAGAAAACTGGACTAATATGCACTAGCAGGTGAGGTCTTGACTTAACTTCAGACAATAAGTTGTAGTAAGGGTGAGTAAGAGGAAGACATTGGTGCAAAAATGAAGAGGTCTTCCATGGACATCAAGTCTTTCGACATCCCAAGGAGAAACAATTTAAACACGAGGACTTCTTGAATTTAAATCTCACAGAAACTGAAAGGAACCATAACAACACTATAATCAAACTTTCATCATAAAGCAGTCACAATAATTCAAGTGAATCATTCAACCATGAACTCTTTCAGCATGAGAGGGAAACAAGAGAGAGTAAGAAATATGACCGTCATTAAATAAGATGTCTCAAACGCATATACCTAACCAAGGAACTAGAATGTTCATTAAAACTTTACAATACGAGATCTTTGCTCTACCATCGACCTTTTAAAAAATGACAGAAATCTATACTTATACTTCAAAAAATTTCTCCTGCAGCAGAAGTGTGCTCGGGTCTTCGCATTAAAGGCTTTGTGTCTTCATGCTTCTTGGTAGACTGTGCATGCAGTCTCCTGTCATAAATGAGCTCTGTCAGACACAATCATGTTTCAGATGAGCTGACTGCAGTTGAGCCGACTTGCTGACAATCCTTTCTCGAGATTTCCATTTATAGTGGAAAATATGTTCAACCACCACCAGCCAACCTTAATAACTGCTTCATTGGGATAAAAAAGGCTTGAGTCAGCACTGCACCTGTGAGACGTGGCGACCTCTGCATTATGCCACTTGGAGTTGAGTTGGATGCCTGCAGGGATGGTAAGGCAGCGGACGTGGACGAGGGTCTGGCGGGACAACTGGCGCAACGACATGTTTCTCGGTGTGCGATGTCCAGGTGGAGGAGACACGAAGGATGAGAAGAAGTTGTAGGGGCAACACAGGCGGGAGCTGAGGTGGCACAGGTGGCGGGAGATGAGAAGGGGAGAGGCGACAGGTGGGATAGTGCATGGAGGACATGTGTAAGGGAATGAAAAAGGAGAGAGGGATGTGACGGAAAGAGGAGAGAGATGGAGTGGAGGACAACTGCCAGTGGGATGGTTGTGGAGCGGCCACTTGGTGGCCTGGGAAAGTGCATGCACACATCGGGGCCACAAAAAGCGGTTTGATTCCTTCCCACTTTTGGGCCCGATGTGTTGTTAAGCCCTAAATAATGGTGCATTTCCCCTTAATTGGGGAATATTACATTATTAATGTTATTTTATTTATGCCAGCTTTAGTACATTAGTTGTAATTATACCTCCTAGTCTCCTATATATACCAAGGAGATATTTTCATTTGGAATGATCTGGTAATTGTACATTTATGTGGGAATAAGGAGGTTGCTCCCTCGAAGAGGCTTATTATCTGAATTTATCTCTTTTTCAAGGCATTGAGTACTTATTCTAAGGTTTTTCTATGCTATATTGATATTTGGTTCTTAACATATGGTATCAGAGCTCAAGGTCTTGGGGTTTCTCTGCTACATCTGAGACACCTTGGAATTTTCGTTGTAACTTGTTTTCTAGAATGTTTCAGAAGGAACAGATTGGATCATATTTATCAGACGGATCAAGGTACGTTGGGTTAAAATTTCATCTTCTGAGGCCTTATACTTTCGGAGATACAACCTGTGCAAGATAAGGTTCTAGAATCATCCTAAATTGATTCATTATGGAATTTTCGCTATAAACAATTTTCTGTAATGTTTTAGACCCTAAAATTTGGAGGCTATTCACAAAAATTAGTAATGTATCTGTGGTAAAAATTTTAGTTTCTGGGTCATCGTACATTTGTATATACACCTTTTGGAAGATAGGGTATCTAACTAGTCCCATTGACTAGTCTCAAGAAAGTGTTTCAGGTAAAACAATCATAAATTATTCCTAGAGTATACAAATTGAGTGAGACCAATTGCATTAGATAGTGGACAGTCTGTAGTATTTCTGGTATGAGTTTCAAAGTTTATATCAATTATTTTATGTGGGGCATGCTATACAAGTGAGATCTCCTGGAAAGGCCAAAAATTAGCAAGTTGTGGGGAAGTTACTATAAATTCCACTTGGCACATCCAATTTCGATCAGACTCATGGCATTGTAGAGAAGAAATATCAGAGAACTACAAAAAAGAAAGTTTCATACCCAAAAGGGATGAAACTTTGGAGATACAATAGAAGAAAGATTGTCTAGCAGAACCACCTCAAAATCAAGGTTCAAAAGTGATACTTGGCCAACATGCCACCCAAAAAGGGAACTTCTACACCAAATAAGCCTCCAAACAATCCTATATGGACTCTTGATGAAGGTGAATAAATTTGTAGGGACATAAATGATTTACAAAAGAAGATAGTAACAAAATATGAACTACAAGAGATGATGGGGGGTTTAAAAGGGGAGATCATGGAAGGATTGAAAAATTTCCTAATAGAGAGGACACCTGAAAGTGAAAATGTATCCCATGAAGTTCATCATGAGGACACAAGGAAGGTGAATCAATAATGGAGAAACTCCAAATTTGGGTTGAAGACCAACCACGTTCCTAAGATCGATATGAGGAAGTTTGATGGCAAGNTTTTCTCACATTTCACACACCATTTATTTAAAAGATAACTCAGTTACGGGAAAAGGCCTTTGGTTTGCACCTTATCTCCAAATATCGGAGTCAAAGTTCTCTTTTATACGATCAAATTGATACAGCATCAAAAACCTCGAACTTGCCTTCAATTTTCCTATTCCTCTATGAATGTCCCCATTGCAAGACAACCTAATATTGAACCCAGCTTGTCAGGCCAAACCCATATCGCTTTGAACCTTTTTGATACCATAGTTAAAATAGCCACCACTCGAGTAGAACTTGAACGTTCATGGGCCGTGATTGAAAGAGATATAAGCATCCAAGAACAGTTGGAAGTGAGACAACGACAACCTAGAAATCAGCCCTAGATTCCTTTCCCAAAGGTTGATTCTTCCCCCTTTTTTATCCTTTACTCACTTTCAGATGCCTTGACACTGTACTTTCTAAGCCTTAAGTACAGACTCTGGAACAACACCACCCAAAAAGGGAACTTCTACACCAAATAAGCCTCCAGAAAATCCTACTTGGACTCTTGATGAAGGTGAATAAATACGTAGGGACATAAATGATTTACAAAAGAAGATAGTAACAAAAAATGAACTACAAGAGATGATGGAGGGCTTAAAAGGGGAGATCATGGAAGTATTGAAAAATTTTGTAACAGAGAAGACACCTGAAAGTGAAAATGCATCCCATGAAAAACATGATGAGGACACAAGGAAGGTGAATCAAGAATGGAGAAACTCCAACTTTGGTTTGAAGACTAACCACATTCCTAAGAATGATATGAGGAAGTTTGATGGCAAGGACCCAATCACATGGATACTTCATATAGAGCAATTATTTGATCTCCATAATGTGCCACATACACAAAAAGTACAAATTTCTTCTTTATATTTAGAACCTAATCAATTTGTATGGTATCGATGGCTTTGTTCTCACAAATCACTCATCACTTGGACAATTTTCATGGAAGAAATGATAGCACACTATGAGGATACAAGGAGCAATAGCTTCTTTAGCCAATTGATAAATCTCAAGCAAAAGGGTTCAGTTACCGAGCACATTGAGAACTTCCAAAGATTGAATATAAAGGTAACCGATATTCCAGATGAGAACT
>JASDQU010946637.1:6948-19282 GCA_032191745.1 Picea mariana | reverse complement strand
ACTTGAGAAATGGGATTGAATACACAGTCGTTGTCTCTTATATTGTAATTATCGAATTGTTAACCTAACATTAGTTTATAATTGATTAAGTCACAATGATGCTTTGTGCGTGATGAGTTGGTATGTGTGGACTTCCTACAACATGTTTAAGTTGAAGTGATGGTTACTTCTACTATGTGTTTAAATTGCCAATCGGGAGTATTGCAATTTAAAAATCATGATAGTCGTAGCTTGGTTGTCCACTGCATATGTTATGGATATCATTTGGTCACACCATCATAGATGTGCATGGGAATTTTTTAAACAATATGGTTTTGTTGCAATTTGATCGATTTGAGAAATGGGATTGGGCATATTGTTGTTGCCTCCTTGTAATGGATTGATAGCTCAGCATCGTTTGATGTTTGGATTCAAGGTAATTAGACATGTACAATCACATAAGGGATCTTGCATTTTGTTGAATGGTCTGTGTATCCCACAACAATGTATGAGTTGAAATGGTGATTGTTGTTATTATGTGTTTAAATGGCAAGTCAGGATTATTGAAAATTGAAATATTGATGATTGTGTTTGACTGTCCATTGTGTATGTTTGATGAATATCATGCATCGTAGTAGAGATAGGCACGGGTTTTGTGACAGTATGGTCTCATTACAATTTAATTGTTAAATGAAATTGAGGAATGAAATCGGGCATGCTTTTGTGTCTATGTTTGATTAAGGAAATAATCCATGGACAATGGTTGATGTTTTGATGTTGAACATAGTGGAAATAAGTGATTGTGTGTTCATTTGGGAATTGTTTTAAAACATTAAGTGGTCAAATGAGAAGAAACATAACTCTTTTACGGGTTGTTGTGGAAGGCATATTGTCTTGTTTTGATGACACTGTGTTAAAGATTAAATTGTGAACAATGAACAAGTTAATACACATGATTGGTTGAATTATACACAATAGTTGTTTAATTGATCACATTGATTATTTGGTTGGTGTTGGATATTTTGCGTCTGGTATCGAATGGCTTTATGGATTGCTTAATTAATTTTATGAACAATATTCCCTCTCTTTCCCTACCATTATTTCACTTTTCGCTAATTACAATCCCCCCGCCTTCCCATATCCATTTTTCACTCCCTGTTCCTAAAATTTGATTACAATTAAGAGAATTTTGTATTGTAACAGTTTGAAATCGTAATTTCTTGGATGGATTACAGTGACATGTTACTTGGTTTACATTACAGTTGATTGTGTGTTGTTTGTGAGCAGTAAACATGATTCTTTCCCCCCTCATTTTAACATTTTTCGCTCAATACAAACCCCTTGCATATCCCAGAACCGTTTGTTCACCCCCTACTCATTAACAACAGTTAAACAATTTGTATGGATTGGATTATATGAGTCTGGTATGTTGTTGAGCCAAAATTTATTTCATATTTTTAAGGAGTTGTCATGTATGGTTGTTAAAGGAACTATTTGCTAATCAATCATGCATGCGGGAATGAGCTTTTTTAGCCGAGGTAGTCATGACAGAGGTAATTGAGGAAGAGGTAATTGGAACAGGGGCCCTAGAAGACCTATATTCTCCATTCACTTTGATGTTGATTCTCAAGAGTTAGGCCAACTATTTCAGGCTGGATTTTTCAATTGGATTGGGCAAGGAGTGGCCCAACCTAGCCCTGAGAGGCCTCACTTCCAAGCTCCACAAGCCCCTGGTATTCTCGCGCCCCCTCATGTCTCATTGCATCTCGAGGTTCCCAAAAACAACGAATGGCAAGAGATTGTCTACCCGACAGTCTCCCAACATCGTGGCTGGCACAATTTGTCCTTACCTGCTCCCCCTCCCATCATTCAGACTGTCCAAGTTGCCCCTGTCCACTCACCAGTTCAGTCCTTACATGCTAGTGAAAGGTTGAAAACCGAGGCCCACCATGCCCCTGACAAAGGAAAATCCATTGTTGCCCCTTCCTCCCCCTCCAATGGATCTAATAAAGCCATGTCCTCCCGGAAGCATTTGAGGGACAATTGTTCTCATGTGATCAACAATATTAGGCCTAAAGGCTCAACACAGCCAAAGGCAAATTCAGAGAGATCAAAAGGTGACAACAACAACAAGGGAAAGATTGCATCTCAGAGTGGGAAATATGGATTTTAAATTTTATTTTATTTATGGTTGATGATAGTTGACTTGAGAAGTTTTGGACAACATGTTTTTTTGATATACGAGTAATATATTTTTGGAAATAATTTCAAATATCAATGAGATAAATTGTGAAACATGAATGTGATGATGGGAGTCACAAGGAGGGATGTTTTTGTTTAATTGACTAGTTATGTTATGATTGTTAAGAGTTAAAAGGGAGTCACAAGGGGTCCCACCTACTAGTTATTATTTATTTAAAACCCTTATTATGATTTATTACTTTTCCCCTTAACTAAAAAGTTGGTTGAGTTTTTAGTTAACTTAACTAATGAAGTAGTTCAACTATTTCAACCAATTCTAATTTGCTTAAAGGCAAAAGGAAAGGGAGGAAGAAGAGGAGAATAGAAGGAGAAGCATACTAAGGTTTGCTCTTTGAGTTTGTGTTGAGATAGTTCAGTTTTCATTCATTCATTAATTTATCACAAGCCTAATTCTTTTTTATGATAGCAAGGTCTTATTGTAGACAACAAGATTCAAGGTTGAATTACATCATTTAGACACTTGTTTTTCAGAGGTGTTGATCTATCTTTGATAGTCTGTGTAGACTTGTTTGTTTGTGAATTAGTTTTCATGACTAACAAAGGCTATTGTGCAGAGTCGAGTGGGAAACAATCTGTGGAAAGTTAGTCCAGCTTTTAGAGTTCAGTTTTTTATTTTTTGTCAGAGGTCCTTTTGTATGTTTCATCGGGGACGTCTAATTTTGACTTTGGTCCAAAACTTCTTCACGAAATTTGTAAAGAGAATGACTCTTTGATGAATTGGAACGAAATAAAGGATTGATTTATGTCTCATCTGTCTTGATTATCGACTTGGTGTCTCTACTTCTGTCTCTATATTTATTTCAACAACTGTTATATTCAGAAAATATTATAAATAATGAATTTTCCAGCAAGCTTTTATTTATAAAAAGACTAGCCTAAGCACTTGTAATCAATACTTGTGAGTTAGGATATTAATTTTGATAGCTATAAACATAGGGTGATATTCCCATCTATTTTTCTTTAGCCAAGAAGAATCTGAAAATGCTTGAGTAAGATCATTTCATATCTTTTCCTCAACATTTATTTGGCGACCGTACTGGGGAGATCTTCAATATCTCTCTGGTTAATTTTTATGCTTGATTTACATTGAATACATCTATTTTTTATGATATTGATTCTTTAACTGTTTTATTTCTTAATGACTATGCATGTTGCAAGGCAACCCAATATTGAGCCCGGTCTTCAAGATCAAACCAACATTGCTTTGAACCTGTTTAACACCATTTTAGACATTGCCAATACCCATGTTAAGCTTAATCATTTATTGGCAGCAATTGAATGAGATATTAATGCCCAGGAACGTTGGGAAGCTAGACGTAGACAACCTAGAAATCAACAGTAACCTTCTTGTTCCTTCATTTTTGGCCTTACTTTCATGTCCTTAGACTCTCGTGTTTCTAGAAGAAGAAGAGGCTTATCACCCGAAATTAATCTTATTGTTGAAATAGGAAGAAGGAACGTTGTGTTATCTACCCAACAAAGTGCTCTAAGGAGAACTTTGTCTGATTATTCAAGTTCGTCTTTTTATCCCTCACATATCATCCACAAGATGGCATCTAGTGGTGGATCTGGTGGCACTGGAAGTGATTCCTCCTCTCATTCTTCATCTTCGTTAGTGATTGGTAACTTATATAGCCACCATATCCCTGTCCAGTCTACCACAAATCCCACCAAAGTCATTAAAATGTATGGGCTTTTCTGTTTGAAGAAGACACCACAATGACACCATGGCATGTGTCATCTCCTCTTAACCTCACACCTGCTACTCGTCCACTTCCTAAATTCAAAGAGAATCTCCCCAGGTTTTCGGGAAATTACACTGTCACTACCAACGAACACCTGGTGGCATTTTATAATGCTTGTCACAACATAGGGGCTAATGACAACGATACTTGCATTCACTTATTCATCAATTCTTTGGAAGGGAAGGTTGCGACCGATTTCTTTAACCTTCCTCCTAAGATTCTGTCTACTTGGGAGGAGTTAATTTATTGGTTCAGATCCACTTATGGTCAATCTAAAAGCCCAGCCGAGAAGTTATGGGAATACAATAACATCGCCTATAAGGATGGTGAGACCATCAAGTCCTTCAACTTGTGTTTCACTAAGTTATACAATCAAATCCCTGAACTCATTCGACCTTAGAACCAAGTCGCTTTCATGCATTACTACAATGCATTACCTTCCCCCTATCGTCATAGTCTTGAGGAAAAAGCCATTGATAATATTGGTTCCGCTCTGCATACTTGTTTAGAGTATGAAGAACATCTTGAAAGAACAGGTCTTCCATAGGGAGAATTAGTTAAACAGACAGACATGTTTGCCCTCCTACAACTAGTACAATATATGAATAATCGTATGATAGCATATGAGCAAAAGGGAATTGTCTCCCCTCTCACCCCTAGAGCTTCATCCTCTTCTACACCCCCCTTTAGAAATCCAATTGAAAATAATTTTTAGCCTAACGCTATCTTGCCTCGAAGTTGGTGTAACTTCTGTGAGGAACACCATGAGGAAGCCACATGTGAGGTAAGGAAGAGCGCCAAAGATAAGATCTTTGGTAAATACCAGAAACTACCATCGTTGTTCTAGATTTTGTAGAGCCAGAAGATGTCATGATCATCAATACTAGGAACAAAGCCTATGCTCCCAAAGGCAAGTTTGACCCTCCCCGCAATTCCTCTAGCCCGAGCTCATCCTCACCCATTGCTACTGTTCAGGTTCCTAAGGTTCCTGACAGTCAAGGAACAACTTCCTCTCTCCCCTCTTCTAAGTACAATATCTTGAATCAATTGGCCAACTTAAAAGCAAATGCAACCCTTCTGGACATGGTTGTCGTCCATGAACAATAGATGCATCTAAAACAATTCATGGAAGGAAAAGATTTTGTTGTAGCCAACCTCTCTGAAGAGGTCAATGAAGAGGATTCGTCTGTAAATAAAGTAGGTGTACATAACTTTAGATACCCTGTAAAAAATCCCCCTTTTTATATTTATATAAGGATTATGGATAAGATCGCCCATTGTTGCCTCATTGATGGCGGTTCGGGCCCAAGTGTGATGTTGAAGATTATTATGGAAGAGTTAGGCTTGTCTTGTACAAATGAAAACACCAGGAGCATGCTCTCCTATAATAGTCTACAACAAACGAACATAGGTGTGATTAAAGATGTGACCTTAGTTTTGTGCGCACACCCTGAAATAAGGACGACCCTTAGTATTTAGGTAATGGATATGCTAGTAAGCAATTACTCAATCATCTTGGGAAGAGATTGGCAAGATTTAACAGGTGGACACCTCTCACTCGACAGAACACATTTATCCGTTCCTCGGAATGGTAAAAACATTATAGTCCTTAGAGAGGGAAGGATTTTACCTTACATAGACAGTGTCCCACAACCTAATGTAAACTATATAGAAGAGGACCTAGGAGTGTATTCCATCTTTGCTGAGGAGGATAATATTCCCTTGGAACAAATCGATTTAGATGATGATATTTGGCACATGCACTTTGATGGTTTATGCTCTAATGAAGGTAATGGAGCTGGCATTATCTTGATTTCACCTATAGGGAAAATTCATAACTTGTCTTACATGTTGGAGTTTGCTTTTACGAATAATGTCGTTGATTTCAAAGCTTTATTATTAGGCATTGAAAACACCTATAATCTTGGTTGTGGTCACCTTTCAGTTTTTGGAGATTCAGAGCTTGTTGTGAACCTTGTACATAAGATATACTCTCCTAGCAACAAGTTGATGAAACGATATACCCAAACTATTTGGGCACTTATCTCAAACCTATTAGCTTTCAACATCACTCATGTTAAGAGGGAATTGAATTCAATGTTTGATCAGTTAGTTGTCTTTGCAGTTTCTCCTAATCAACAACTTTTGCCTCAGAGACCTGATTGTACTTTTCAATCTCTATATCATCCGCATATCCCTAACAATATAGAATATCGACAGGTTTTCCCTAATGATGAGAGCATTTGTGCTTTCGTTCAAAATGAACCTATTAAGCCCAAGGAAATTATATCCATGAAAGATGACAAGATTCCTAAGGGCTTGACTCCTCTTGAGAGTTCGTTTTCATTGAGTGATGTAGGCAATAAAGAGAAACAAAAAGAAGAGGAGTCAGAAAGGAAGGTGGGTGAAACCATCTCCTTGAACATTGGGACACCCGAGGCTCCAAAGAATGTTAAAATAGGTGCTCAATGTTCTAATGAAGAGGAAATGAAGTTTGCCAAGCTACTTGGTGAATTTCAAGATGTTTTTGCTTGGTATTATGAGGATCTTCGTGGTTTTGATCCTGGTCTTACACAACATGCCATCCTCATCAATGAAGGCATAAAACCAGTTAGGCAAAAACAAAGACCTGTCAACCCTGCACCGAAAGCAATTATTCGAAAAGGATTGGGAAAAATCTTGAAGGCTGGTATCATCCTTCCAGTCAAGTTTTCTAAATGGGTTTCAAATTTGGTCCCTGTCTGGAAAGCCACTAAACAAATAAGGTTTTGTGTTGATTTTAACGCAGTTAAGGGGGCTGTTATGAAAGGTTTTTCTCCTCTCCCTAACATAGAAATGATTTTGCAAAAGGTCGCAGGGTCACAGATGATACCCTTACTTAATGTCCTTTTTAGTTACAATCAAATCGAGGTAAAAGGGGTAGATGCTTACAAAACCACCTTTATCACTGATTGGGGTACCATGACTTATGAACGTATGCTTTCTGATGCAAGTACCACTTTTAAAAGACCTATACAAATAACTCTTGATGAATTGATCAATATTCATATCTATCTTGATGATCTAATTATATACGTTAAAGCGTTGTTAGTTACCTCAGAGTTTCAAGTGTTATGGTTGGGTCCTTTCAAGATTGCTTTGGTCCCGAGTACTAACTCTTACATTCTAAAAAATTTATGGAGCGATTATTATCCTGCATCACTAACGATTCTCACTTGAAATATTACATGGAACCAACTTGAAAAGTTCTAACATTGTTTGGATTTTCTGTATATTAGTAGTCTAGCTCTACTTTCTTTTCTATCACTATTTTTCATTTCGACATTATAGTAGTTTGATTTCTACTTTTTGATTTTGACAATTTCATACTGCCTTTACTTTTCTGTCATTTTTATTTCTGATGTTTTAATTTCCGCAATTTTAGTTATGTTATGATTTTTATTGTTTTTTCGTCTTTAAGTTGATTCTGGTCAAGAATAAGATGTTGGATCAATTCTGCCACAGTGACACTCCTACAAGATATTGCTAGTCAATAACAATCAAGCTTACACAACTGTTATGATGTCCCCCTGAAAGCACTTGAATTTGCTATCTACCTTCATTGTTGTCTTTCAAGGAAATTGGTTATCTCCCACTTTTGCTTTCCATTTCTCCATCCATTTGAGAATTTAAAAGAGCAAGTCCATAATTTTTCTCCTTGAAATAGAAGAGCAGATTCTGGTTGAATGATTATGCACACAGTGGTAAACCCCCTCATACTTAACATTTTTCATGAGTTATTCCCAAATTCCCGATCATTTTTCCATTAAATCCGCTCACTCCCCCATGTTGCATAATCTTCCTAGTTATATCTTCTTGACCTGTTGTTCTTAGTCTGCGAAACCATGAGTTCTGAGTTCTAAATCTGTTGAAAACAAATTTCCTTGTGGAGTCGCCAGTTTGTTGACGATAAAAATCACAACGAGGATTTTGCCTGCAAAGTATTGCTAAAGCCTATTATTATAAGTTAACACGATATATAATATTAGTAGGTGGGACCCCTTTGTAGATTTGGAGATCAAATCTGGTTCTTATTTCATGTTTATGTTGTTGTTTGACACTACTTACAAGGTTCTACATGATTGATGAAATCTTGGTTTTATTGGCAATGGATAATACCTATTATGTGTTGTTTCTAATCGCTCTAATCTCTAAATTCCATATTGTGTGAACGACTTATATCTAGTGTTATCACATTACTATTAGCACCATGATCTGTTACATGTTGCACCTGCACAAAACACATGTTAGTCATGACAAATGATAAGAGAAATATGGAACAAATCCAATGGAAAAAGGGTTATCCTATAATGTTATATGCTATTATACATTATATGCAAATGAATTTAAAAGGATTGTTGTTAGTCCTAGCTAACAAAGTTAGTGTCTATACAATTTATTGAGTTATATGAAAACATGGTTGATATGCGTTATGGTATAGTTGGCAATAGTTAAATGTGATATGGGTGGCGCATTTGACAAGTGATGGATGCTAAGTTTGATGAATTAAGCGAATTAATGGAAGGTTGGCTGACATGTACTAAGGAATTGAATGAGTGGAGGATGGAGGTGATGTGCATTTACTGCACGTCACTCCATACCCCTTTCACTGGTCATCACCCTAGCTTGGCTATTATTCAATTGTGTTTCGCCGTGGTTAAGCTCTAATTTTCAGGCAAGGGAAGAATCGCTCGACCAAGCTCGCGTTTTTAAGGCTTTTGGTTACAGGTATGTCTTTTTTGCCATCCATGAACCTACTCTGGTTATGAAATAGATATTGGCTCGGTGATATATGGGTCTGTGCTTTGCTTAATACTAGCAACTATGTAAACTTGTGATATTTCTCTGGAATAGATGGTTTGTGTGGTTTTCATTACAATGATGGTTGAAGTCACAGTTTCGTTTATCATTCTAAGTGCTAGAAGCCATGAAGGCTCTCTGTCGTCCTTATTGGTTTTGGTTGAAGAGTTTCATTTGGTCCAGATTGACTGGCTATCTCCACACTTTTCTTGTCACCATACCCAGTCGTTTTGTTGATTATGGCGTTGTTGGGATTGAACCACCTTGTGTCACTGTGTATCGTTTCACCTGGGTATGGATTCGTTCATGCTATTGATGTTTGCACAGTGGGTTATGATGGATATTATACCAGGGGGCTTGCTTAAGGTTGATTGTTATTTCTTGGCTCTATTTTATCTCAGCATTCTTCGGGTTGATTGGGTAAACCATGAGGGTTATACCCTGCGTGTTCTAGGTGTTACTACAGACCAAAATGAAGCCTCTTCTCCTCTCTTCATAGTCTCTCCTATCTCGTGAACTGTCACCCTATCTGCGAAGTTATTGGTGATATGGCCTGTGTGTCCACCGTATGGTCTTGGAGGTTCTCACTTGCTGTTGGGGGTCAACTCCAGTCTCCTTGTGTTGGTCCACAGAGCGAACCCTTGATTACTCAAAGCCCGATTTTAATAAATGGAACCCGTTATATCTTGTCGGGAATATTGTTGATTGTTATGAGTTGGTGGGGTATCGTTGACAGTGGTCGATTGTTGGCTCGTCTCTGTTGATTATGTTGACAGTGGTTTTGGTTATTGGTATTTAGTCACTACATTGATTATTATAACAGTCGAATCGATAGCTTAGCGTGGAAAATTGGTTGACTTGAGAAATGGAATTGAATACACAGTCACTGTCTCTTATATTGTAATTATCAAATTGTTAACCCAACATTAGTTTATAATTGATTAAGTCACAACGATGCTTCGTGTGTGATGCATTGGTATGTGTGGGCTTCCTACACCATGTTTAAGTTGAAGTGATGGTTGTTGCTACTATGTGTTTTAATTTCCAATCGAGAGTATTGCAATTTAAAAATCATGATAGTCGTAGCTTGGTTGTCCACTGCATATGTTATGGATATCGTTTGGTCACACCATTAGAGATGAGCGTGGTTTTTTTTTAATCAATATGGTTTTGTTGCAATTTGATCGATTTGAGAAATGGGATTGGGCATATTGTTGCTGCCTCCTTGTATTGGATTGATAGCTCAACATCGTTTGATGTTTGGATTCAGAGTAATTAGACATGTACAGTCACATAAATGCTCTTGCATTTTGTTGAATGGTCTGTGTATCCCACAACATCATATGATTTGAAATGGTGATTGTTGTTACTATGTGTTTAAATGGCAAGTCGGGATTATTACAAATTGAAATATTGATGATTGTGTTTGATTGTCGACTATGTATGTTTGATGAATATCATGCATCGTAGAAGAGATAGGCACGGGTTCTATGGCAGTATGGTCTCGTTACAATTTAATTGTTAAATGAAATTGAGGGATGAAATCATGCATGCTTTTGTGTCTGTGTTTGATTAAGGAAATAATCCATGGACAATGGTTGATGTTTTGAAGTTGAACATAGTGGAAATAAGTGATTGTGTGTTCATTTGGGAATTGTTTTAAAACATCAAGTGGACAAATGAGAAGAAACATAACTCTTCTACGGGCTGTTGTGGAAGGCATATTGTCTTGTTTTGATGACATTGTGTTAAATATTTAATTGCGAACAATGAGCAAGTTAATACACATGATTGATTGAATTATACACAATAGTTGTTTAATTGATCACAATGATTATTTTGTTGGTGTTGGATCTTTTGCGTTTGATATAGAATGGTTTTATGGATTACTTAATTAATTTTATGAAAAATATCTACTCTCTTTCCCTACCATTATTTCGCTTTTTCGCTAATTACAATCCCCTCGCCTTCCCATATCCATTTTTCACTCCCTGTTTCTAAAATTTGATTACAATTAAGATAATTATGTATTGTAACAGTTTGAAATCACAATTACTTGGATGGATTACAGTGACATGTTACTTGGTTTACATTACAGTTGATTGTGTGTTGTCTGTGAGCAGTAACCATGATTCTTTTCCCCCTCATTTTAACATTTTTCACTCAATACAAACCCATCGCATATCCCAGAACCTTTTGTTCACCCCTTGC
Source organism: Picea mariana (assembly GCA_032191745.1). NCBI lineage: Eukaryota > Viridiplantae > Streptophyta > Pinopsida > Pinales > Pinaceae > Picea > Picea mariana. The sequence continues at coordinate 8,246 of JASDQU010946637.1, read as the reverse complement.
TCATTGACAACAGTTAAACAATTTGTATGGATTGGATTGCATGAGCCTGATATGTTGTTGAGCCAAAATGTATTTCATATTTTTAAGGAGTTGTCATGTATGGTTATTAAAGGAACTATTTTCTAATCAATCGTGCATGCAGGGATGAGATTTTTCAGCCGAGGTAGTCATGGCAGAGGTAGCCGAGGAAGAGGTAATTGGAACAGGGGCCCTAGAAGGCCTAGATTCTCCATTGACTTTGATGTTGATTCACAAGAGTTATACCAATTATTTCAGGCTGGATTTTTCAATTGGATTGGGCAAGGAGTGGCCCAACCTAGGCGTGAGAGACCTCACTTCCAAGCTCCATAATCCCCTGGTATTCTCGTGCCCCCTCATGTCTCATTGCAACCCGAGGTTCTTGAAAATGAAGGATGGCAAGAGATTTTCCACTCGACAGTCTCCCAACATCATGGCTGGCCCAATTTTTCCTTACCTGCTCCCCTGCCTATCAATTAGATTGTCCAAGCTGCCCATGTCCACTCATCAGTTTACTCCTCGAATGCTAGTAAGAGGTTGAAAACTGAGGCCGACCATGCCCCTGACAAAGGAAAAGCCATTACCGCCCCTTCCTCCCCCTCCAATAACTTTGATAAATCCATGTCCTCTCGGATGCATTTGAGGGACGATTGTTCTCATGTGATCAACAAGATTAGGCCTAAAGGCTCAACGCAACCAAAGGAAATTTCAGAGAGATCAAAAGGTGACAACAACAACAAGGGAAAGATTACATATCAGAGTGGGAAATATGGATTTTAAATTTTATTTTATTTATGGTTGATGACAGTTGACTTCAAAAGTTTTGGACATCATGTTTTTTGATATATGAGTAATATATTTTTGAAAATAATTTCAAATATCAATGAGATAAATTGTCAAACATGAATGTGATGATGGGAGTCACAATGAGGGATGTTTTTGTTTAATTGACTAGTTATGTTGTGATTGTTAAGAGTTAAAAGGGAGTCACAAGGGGTCCCACCTACTAGTTATTATTTATTTAAAACCCTTATTATGATTTATACTTTTCCCCCTAACTAAAAAGCTGGTTGAATTTTTAGTTAACTTAACTAATGAAGTAGTTCAACTACTTCAACTAATTCTAATTTGCTTAAAGGCAAAAGGAAAGGGAGGAAGAAGAGGAGAATAGAAGGAGAAGCATACTAAGGTTTTCTCTTTGAGTTTGTGTTGAGATAATTCAGTTTTCATTCATTCCTTAATTTATCACAAGCCTAATTCTTTTTTATGATAGCATGGTC
>JASDQU010946636.1:2188-21157 GCA_032191745.1 Picea mariana | reverse complement strand
CACCTAAATACATGACACGTTTCCCAAGGTAGGTGTCACATTTCCCGAGGCAGAAAAAAAAAATCCAGCGGCGCTACCCTCGGACCCCCATGTGGGGGGCTCTGCTCCCCTGCACCCCCCTCTAACCCACTACTCATGCAAAGAATATAACACATACCCAACATCGGGCACATGTGCATTTTTTCGATGTTTCTGAATGGTGCACGTGTGCACGCTTCCTTTGTATTCTTAGGGCATGCTAATTTTATAACCAGTTGTATAGTTTTGTGCCCTTTGGAAATGAATTTTTTGGGCCATAGATGAACTAATGGGTGTTTGAAGATGTTGGATTCCTGTAACCTTTTGCGGATGAAATTCCAGTGATAACATATGCCCCCTGATGTGTGAGGTTAGGAGCATACGTATAGCCGAAATACATCAATGTTTCTTCTACTGAGAGTACCTGTGTAAGAAAGAGTGTTGAGGGGAGTTTCAAGAGTGACCCATTGGAGGGAGAGGGGAATCTATGAGACCCAAACCCGTTGTGAGGTGTGGAAAAATAAAACTGTGTACAAATGAGGCAGGCATGCCCTATGCTCATGTCATGTAACTCAAAATGTTAGATAGTAACTGGAGTTGTATGTTGATGTAGATAATTGCAGCGCCCTCCAGGGCGGTTTGATAATGGTAGAGGAAAATTTTGATGGTGAACAAACTCTGAAAAGAGGTGATGATACCTGTAAGAAGTGTCGATGATACGCAGGGATTGATAGCCTATCAAATTTTAGAGGTCTTTGGCAAAGATAAAACAACTGTAAATAGTCGCAAAGTAAGACCCACCGTAGCATGAGATGGTGTTGAAGTCGAATTTTATGGGGGTCAATGACAGCAGGGAGTAATGATGGTTATATTTGTTCCATCTGAGACTCCTCATTGTAAAGGCAATGAGAGCCAAGATATTGTCACCCTTATGGAAACTGTGTTGATGTCGACATAAAGGGAGACACGACTCCAAGAAGAAAAGCGCTTCATGAAATCCACTGGATGAGATAAGGAACTGAGGAGGGACATGGAAGAAATAAAGATGCGGGGAGACTCAAGACTTCCCTTGGTTGGGGATATATGTGAAGGGGGTATATGTTGGGGGATGACTAGACATGGGTTAAATTGTGCCAGAGGCGTGACAAAGTGGACAAACTCAAAGATCGGGGTACATGGACTATGGGATCCTCGGGGTTTGATGGATGATGTTAAATAAGAGTAAAAGGTAAGGAATTCCCCAACCAAGGGCGACATGGGTTGCTTTGCTGAGAAAAGAAGGTCGCCAAAGGTGATGACAAAAAACGATGTAAAAGATGGAAAAAAAGGCTTTGTACAATTACCAAATGAATAAATAATGAGTTGGGATAACTGTGCAGATACAAAAACGGGTGCCTCGGTGCAAGATGTTTTGGTCGGTGAGGGCGCAAGTTGCTGGGAGAACAGGTGGAGAGTGAGGGACCCATAGGTGGGTTTCTATATTAGGTAAATGAATGGAGGACGATCTGCAGATGGGAAAATTGATGGTGGATGAGATGGAGAGTTAATGATACTATGGAGGTGCAGTCAAATGTGAACCATAATGAGATTACCCGGGAGTCCTTTGTGGGGAAGCTAGCAAAATGAGGAGAAGGAGCATGTGACTAATTCTCGGGAATGAAAATACTATTGGGACTCCCATCCCTAGGGGATGAAAACAACATGAGTGTCAAAGTTCCAGAGGGGACTAGGATGGGGACAACTCATGTGGGAGAGAGTGTTACCGGTTTACAGTACTGAAATGCAGCGGAGGTGTGAGTAATTGTTGGCCCTTGACCAAGTTTTGGGAGATTCTTGGTCATGTTGACCTATTTTGGGACTTCGACAGCCTGTCGAAGAAAGAGTGAAAGACGAAGCAAAGATCACGGGATCTCGTCCCCTTTTTGGGTCCTTTTTGGGTTTTTGGGATTATGTAATGGGATTGGGATGTCGCCCCATGGGTTTAACCATGTTTAGGCCTATTTTGTAATATATAAATAGACGCTTAGGCTAGATAGAAGTGTGGTGCATCTATGTGATGTGAATGTATGCTAAGTGCAAGTAGAGTCTGTAAGTTCTTTGTGCATGACTGTAAGATACTTGCAGAGCTAAGTGTGGGTCCTTGTAGAAGATTATGGAAGGCTTAGTGTTGTAACACAAGGAAGAAGGATCTAGCAAGCTGTGCAGATCTTTTGTCCTGTGCGGAGTAAGGGTTTTGAGGCTCTGTGCTTGTAATAGATTGACTGAATACAATAAAAGAGAAGAGTTGGTGGACGTAGCCCCAGGGTGGGGGTGAACCATGTAAACATTGTGTTATGCTGCTTTGTGCTTTGTCTTGATGTGTTCACATGTTATTTACTAAGTGCTTTGATGTATTTAGATAGATATACTTATGCTTTGTGCTTCTTATATGTGAGAATGTTAGATCTGATCTATATGGCTATGCTTAGTGCTTGATCTACTCGATCTGATCTATTTACCTATGCTAAGTGCTTAAATACATTAGATTAGTGTGAATGTTGCGAAGCTCTGTTTTATCAACGAAGTGGATATTGATTGCATATTGAGGAACTAACGGTGCTAAGTTCTTTATTAAGTATCATAATCACAGATTTGTGCCCCAGCTAAGGTTACAGACACCTAAGTCTCACAATCACCCCTGCCTCTACCTTAGGTGAGACTTCATTTTCTTTGCAGGTGTCACCGAAAGGGCTCGTAGTTAGGGCTTTATTGGTACATTGTTTTAGCGTTGAACCCTGGGTCTACCCCTATGCCAACAAATGGTTCTGTTGTCGGGACCTGAAACTGTGATTGTTGGGAACTAAGAAAGAAGAAGCTTTGTGCAAAGATTCGACCTAATATTGTGAAAGCTCTGTGCATAGATCTGTGCCCTAGTGCACAATATCCTACTCAATTTATAAAGCTCTGTGCTAAAGAAAGAAGCCCGATTTGAAGAAAGGAGGTCGGATCTGAAGGAAAGAAGCAAGATCTAAAATCTTTGTGCTCTAAGAAAGGAAAAAGTGAGAATTTCTGATTAAAAGAGGTAAGATCTGCAAGCTCTGTGCTCTGATAAAAGATAAGAATAGTTCAAAGTTTTAGATCTGGAAGCTTTGTGCTCTGTATAAGTAAGATAAGTGGAAATTTTTGTTCCTAAAGGATGGATCTAGGTATGTTTGATAGGTTCTGTCCTGGCTTGAAAACTAGGGCACTAATAGATGAAAGAAGGCTTGATATGAGTAGATCTGATAAGAATAGTGAAATATATGTTATACCTATGCATAGAAAGAATGATTGGACTAACAAATGGATGCAAGATCCTAGAAAGAATTTTTTGTAGGCTAGCTACCATGATCCTAGTGCATAGTACCAGAAAGGTTGGGGATCATTTAAAAGAAAGAGAGGATTAAGCCTATGTTATAGTTGCATAAGACCGAGACATCTTGCTAAGGAATACCCTAGGAAAAGACTTGGTTGTCTTTGTTGTAAAGATATGGACCATGAAGTATTAGATTGCCCTAGAATGACTGCTAAGCTGGAAGAAATGAATCTGAATAGAGGAAACCCTAAGGAAGATCCAGAAATGGAAAAACCCCAGAAAGAATCAGAGAAAGTATTGCTGCAAATAAACGAAACCCTGAATGACCATCGACATGTCAGACTATCAGAGATATTCAAGGAAAAAGAATGCATTGAAGTAAGAATAGGAAACTTTGACATTGACTGTGTTCTAGATGAAAAAAAATAGGTAAATATCATGACAGAAAGAACTGGGGAAGCCATAGGGAAGCCTGCTATGATCCCTTCATTAGGAGGAATAGGACTATTCAAAGGAAAGCCGATAAACCTATGTGGGAATCTTTCTCTCATACCTAGGAATGCAAATGGAACTTCGACAAAAGAAGATTTTGAGATTATTAAATTTATTGGCGACAGTGCCTCATTTACCATGTTACTAGGAAAACCTTGGATTGATAGAGATCAAGCTAGACGAAAAGAAGAAGAAGTTTTGGAATAGAAGAAACAAGAGTTAAAAGATTTCATGACCAGAAGGATCGCACAATTGATTACAGAACATGAGAACAGATCGAAGCTATTTAACACTAGAGGCCCAGATGTCGAAGCTGTAAGAACATTAGAGGACTCACAGAATACACTAAGTACTTATCCTAGACAAAGAAGAAGTATCACCCTCAAATATTAGGAAAGAATTTCAACAACACGAAGTAACTATGTTGAAAGAAGATAAGAATCAGAATGGAAAAGGCATATCGAGATGAAGCTCACTAGAAAGAAGGCTAGAAAGCTAAGTAAGAAGAGGGCTAAGATTGAAAAGTTACAGAAAGTTCCAAAGGGAACCTCACAGAAGGAAAAATTGCAAAATTGGAGCTTCATCGGGATATTAGAACAGCGACACATGGCACTTCGCCATGATGAAGCAATATAGTTGTTGGGGAACGTTATAACCATTAGATCAATGCTCTGAACGGATATAAATCCCTTTATGGCCAAACATATCACCTTCCAACCATTGAGACCACTCCATAATGGACAAAACCAAGTTAATGAAGACCTCATACCCGTTGCAAGAGACTCGTTGTTGAGTTACCTATTTATCCCACCGCGCCACGCACCGAGAGCACTTTTGATAATTGAGAATTTGAGCCCGCATACTGCATTGAGTTTATACCGTGATCATCATTCTTCTATTCTCTCTCTCGTTACTGTGCCTAAGCTACCCCCCACACCTAAGATCGTTAACCCTGAGCATGTATGTCGGACGATTTGAGCGCTGCAGAAAGAGTTGTTGAGGAAGTTTTGATCGAACTGATGACTAAACGATTCATGTCGATGTCTATAGGTATCCATGCTTCATCCACAAGAATAGTGAAAGTGTCTTTGTCCACTGCTCGAGCCGGACCATCCTAGCTAGCCGATGAAAAGCGAACCAAGCACAGACACTACCTCACGAATGCTAAGTTGATTCTAATCATTTTACCTTCATATCTACCACCTATGAGCTGCGCAATCAATCGAGACAGTGTGCCCAGAGAATTTGAGTACACTTTGGTCACTGCATACCTCCTGAAAGGGATACGCGCAGTTCGCATAGACCAAGAAAAGATTGCAGTGTTGAAGTTTAGCGACTTCAACCTTGGCGATAGGAAGGTATACAACATGCTCGCCCCACATAAGTACCTGACTAGAATAAAGGGAAAGAATTCGAAGATAGTTCCCCAGTCATGGACTATGAACCTCGCGTAGTCCACACTGCTCAATGTCATGAAGATTCCTCACTTTGGAAGGTACCAAGAAGTGAATGCATGCATCAAGTTGTTGTTGTCCTGTTACCATGGTAGATACTTATGGTTAAACTTTCATATAACAGTGGATCCGATGTTGATAAATTGGATCACTGGGCTTAGCATGCAAGGACCCGACCCACGGGATTTCTATCCTAGAAAATCCATGGACCGCGCTCTCGCACAAAGGATCAAGGACACTTACGGAGATGTCGAGAAGGGAACGCGAGGATAGAAGGTAGCTTCTATCCAAAGTGGCACAATGTGCCTTGCATGTCAGTTGATCACAGGAAAGTTAGTATGCAAAAACCAACCCACCCAAGTCACTGGTTTTGTAGTCGACCTCGCAAGAAAATGCACGAAGGGCCTACAAATGAATTGGGCGAAGTACCTCGTGAACTAGTTTGAACTAGACTATAGGGAAGCGCAAGATCAAGGATATGAGTTCCACTTCAGTTGGCTTCTAATCCTGATCACTTTCATCACATGGGAGATGTCAGAAGGTGCGACCTTCCCAGACATCGAGCCCTTTGAACCTTTGGCTACGAAGTTCAATACATTGTGGTATTCCAGTGACATGAACAAGAAATGGCAGTCAAATGCCGTATTCCACACATATTACAACCAGTTGAATACAACCATCCAGTCTGAGCCTCGCATCACGCCAAATACTCTCCACAGGTTTCAGCCTTTAATGAAATTCAGCGCGGACTGCCATTTCATTTATATTTCAGCATGCGTTGACGAGCACAATCAACAAATTAAATATTACTACAAGCTGACAAAGGAGGACTTGGAGGAGATCACCAAAGAATGGTTGGTGGTCCTCCTCATTCTAGAAAACCTTGCGGAGATATCCAATATTGACAGTCCAGAAGCAGCGCATGATACACCTGGACCCAGCAAGACAAAGAAAAATGAAGAAGCCCAAGATGTAAGTAGTACCTCAGCGAAGAATTCTTCCATATCACCTGAGAAAGGACGTGATGGTGGAGATATAGATGGAGCAGAAGTTGAAAAGAAGAAAGGTGAGGTTACACCGCCTAGAGATGAGGATCCCTCAAAGAAAAGGAAGGTTTCCCCCCTTAAGCCTTCTTCCTGGAATAAATCGAAAGCCTCTATGACCAAAATACAAACTACCTCACCTCAGATGACTTCGATTTCATTGTAGCAGCCCTGAATGATGCTTCGCTAGAGATAGAAGAGAAGCAAGAGGCTAAGAAAGAGGAGATATACAATTGAATTAAGTTTGAACTTCAAGGGGTGTAGCAGGCACTATGGTCCATCCGCGCAGTTTCCAATGTGCCTCTGCCATTGGAAACACCAGAACTGAGAGATGAGTCAACTCAACTCCACTAAATTGCTAATATAGTCGAAGCTCGCCTTCGACGAGCACAGGAGGAAACAACACAAGCCACCCAGGCTTTAGCACAAGTACAGGGAGATATTTTAGAGCAACGCAATACTGCAGAATGGGAAAAGCTTTATCTCCAAGCAAAGTGGGATGAATAGAAAGTCCAGCTGTAGAAAGAAAAGGAAAAGTTGCTCATGGATCAACTCAAAGTAAAGGAAAGGGTCAACAAATCACTTCGCTCTGTGACAGTTGTAGAAGTAAAGGCTGAAGAGAGAGTCCCACAGCAGGTGGCACAACTTGGAGAACTGATTCAGCAACTACAACAATGCATAGCAGATTTGGAGCTACACGTAGTGCCCGAGACCCCACAAGACGTAAGAGACCTAAGGGAAGAAACTGCCCGCAGCACAGTTGACAGACTAAAATCTCTTTCCCTAGAATGCAAGAATTTGAGTAACCGTAGCGCCTAAACATATGAGAAGCTCGCTAAGAATCCAAAAATGCAGGCACTAGAGTCGCAACCCCAGGAAGTGAAGCAACACGCAGACACACTACAAGCATAGATGAAGGCCCTGTTAGTTGTAGACAGAATGAAGAGATGTCAAGAGTAACGCACCACCCAGTAGCAGATCCATACAATCCAAAGAAAAGTTATGGAAGTAACTCAATGGCTCCAACTTGTGAAAGATAAGGCATGCCAATTGTTCATAAAGGTTGAAATCCAAGGAGCAGAGCTAGAACAGGTTGTCACTACAGTAGAAAAATGCCTAGAAGGGCCAGTGAATGACACAGTGATCTAGGAGTTCACTGAGCAAGAAGCCATAGCAAAGAAGCAAGTTGAAGCAGCTCGAGCCAAACTTGAGGCATTCGAAGCAGAACTGATCATACCAGAGTGAATCAGGATGAGTCACAGGTGAGTTTTGGGGGGCTATTGGCCCTTGACCTAGTTTTGGGAGATTCTTGGTCATGTTGACCTATTTTGGGACTTCGACAGCCCGTCGAAGGAGGAGCGGAAGAAGAAGCGGAGATCACGGGATCTCAGCCCCTTTTTGGGTCCTTTTTGGATTTTTGGGATTATGTAATGGGATTGGGATGTTGGCCCATGGGTTTACTCATGTTTAGGCCTATTTTGTAATATATAAATATACTCTTAGGCTAGATAGAAGTGTGGTGCATCTACGTGATGTGAATGTATGCTAAGTGCAAGTAGAGTCTGTAAGTTCTTTGTGATTGATTGTAAGAGACTTATAGAGCTAAGTGCGGGTCTGTGTAGCATATTCTGGAAGGCTTAGTGTTGTAACGCAAGGAAGAAGGATCTAGCGAGCTGTGCAGATCTTTTGTCCTATGTGGAGTAAGGGTTTTGAGGCTCTTTGCTTGTAACCGATTGTCTAAAGACAATAAAGGAGAAGATTTGGTGGACGTATCCCCAGGGTGGGGGTGAACCATGTAAACACTGTGTTATCTTGCTTTGTGGTTTATCTTGATGTGTTCACATGTTATTTGCTAAGTGCTTTGATGTATTTATATAGATCTACTTATGCTTTGTGCTTCTTATATGTGAGAATGTTAGATCTGATCTATATGGCTATGCTCAGTGCTTGATCTGCTCGATCTGATCTATTTACCTAGGCTAAGTGCCTAAATACATTAGATTAGTGTGAATTCTTTAAAGCTACGTTTTATCAGCGAAGTGGATATTGAATGCATATTGAGGAACTGACGGTGATAAGTGCTTTATTAAGTATTATAATCACAGATCTGTGTCCCAGCTAAGGGTGTAGACACCTGAGTCTCACAATCACCCCTGCCTCTACCTCAAGTGAGACTTCATCTGCTTCACAGGTGTTGTTGAAAGGGTCGGTAGTTAGGGCTTTTTTGGTGCATTGTTGTAGCGTTGAACCCTGGGTCTGCCCCTGTGCCAACAGTACTGTAGAGCTGGATGGGGGGAACATAGAGGAAAATATCAGAGGGTGTGACTGGGAGATGCAATTGATATTCAAAGGGAATGATTGCATGCCAATATCGATCATATACCTGAAAGAGTTGCGCTGGTGGGTGATGACCAAGTACCTGCACACATAAAAAGAAAAACAAATACCCGCCGTGAACGATATCTGAAAGTAAGGAACATATAACATTTATTTGAGAATTTTGAATCATGAGCATGCGTACCTAGGTGTGATATGAGAAAAATGCTCCCCGAGGACCAAGGATGGACGGTGGCCCGGGGAATGTGACTATGTAGGTGGCGAGATCCTGATCCTGTGGCTGAAGATGGACCCTCGGAGCTCCCAGAATTGAGTATGGAAGTTTGGCAAAAGGGACTATATATAGTTGTAGGGCCCACATTGCCACCTCATTTGTACCTGCTTCCATAGTGGATTAACAAGAGGTTTGAGGAGATATTCGGAGATTCTGGGAGATTGAACCAGTCGATCCAGGATTAGTGAGTGTTAGGTTAGTGTTCATAGCCTCTTGCATAATAAGTAGGATTTATTTTTTGGGCAGGGTTATATGGATGGTCGTACAGGAGGATTATGTGTGGGTGGGCCCCCCAGTGTGCGTACGATTGAATGATCCATGTGCATGAGTGCATGGATTTAATTGGGACAGCTTCACACGGGGACGCTCGAGTGGGGAAAACAGGCGCGCATCTGATGCGTGCCTGTTCGAATCATAGTTGTGCATGCATGCACGGCTGTGTTCCTGATAGTTGCGCATGTGTGTGCAACTATGTAGCGAATAGGCGCGTCGGGATGCGCATCTGTGTGTGTGATAGGGGCACATGCATGCACCCCTATCTTTCCCACAGTTGTACATGCATGCAAAACTGTGGAGTGAATAGGCATGCATATGTGCACGCATGTGGGTAAAACAGTCGCGCCCTTGAGGCAAAGCTGAGGGGTGTAAAAACTTGTCTATTTTGGAGATTTTGGTGTTTTTATGGGTTGTGAAGTCTGATCAGGTACTATTTATGTGGGTGCAGGTGATCAGTTGAGGATGTCAATCCACTGGAGGGAGAGATATTGGGTGCATCTGAGAGAGGCAGTTAGAGATAAGGAGCCCAGTGTGTGGGGGACTTTCACAACCTATGGGCTGCTAAAGTTCTTTGATTGTTCACTGTTGCGGATGCAGGAGTATTGATTGGTAGTGTTTCATTGTACGGGGAGAGCAGCTCACATTCTCTGCAACAGAGGATGTATATTTTTTGACCAGGCTCCCATTTCGGGGAAGTCCTCTACCTGCTGAGCCCATGTTGCTAAGGGATGGACAGTTGGCGGACCTGGCGTGGACATATTGTACTGGGGAGGACTTTATGTCTGGCTCAATGGTGAGGATTGGGGCGATGAATTCCCTTGTGCATCATTGCATTGCAATGATGATTGTGAGGGTTTATGGGTCCCTCGCTACTCAGTAGATCAGTGGTGGTCAGCTGAGGATCATGCAGAGGGCCCTACATGGAGAGCATTTTGCCTGGGGCTTGATGATACATACCAAGATGATCGGGTAGCTTAACTGGTGTCGAGCTACTGACTCTGGTGATTTTGCCTTCGGGTCTATCTTGGTGGCCTGGTTTTTGGAGAGGGTATCTATGTTGCGCCTTAGAGTGTTGTTGTATGTGCCAGGGGCACGAGAGTCGCGATTGATGTGGTGGGCAATGATCTTGGTGCGTCATAGGGGTGGGGAGGGTGGTCATTACTTTATAGAGCACGTGTGTGGTGTCAGATGCCACAGATCATCCTCCGATATCCATATGGTGGGATGGACTATCGTCAGGATCCCGACATGGTATTACCTCCTGGAGAGGTTTGGGACCACATAGGTATGTTGATGTATTTGATGATTTGATTTTTTAGATAGTATCGCATATGTATTATGTATGGATGGATGTTGATATTATCATTTGTTGATTGTATGTGCATATGTGGGGCCCCGAGGCCGAGAGATGGAGTTGGTTAGATCTTTGGCTCATGAGGGGCCAGTGAGACCGTCGCGAGAGGACCCTCGGGTAGGCGAGACGCGCTAGAGGGAGGAGGCAGGTGCTAGGCCCGTGGATTCTGATAGAGCAAGTAGGAGGTGACGTTATCATGACCCTGGTGCAGGACCTTCACGTGCACCTCCTGTCGAGGCCAACGGGGTATTTGAGGACTTTCGCTGCCAATTGGAGGCAGTTTTATAGGGAGTACTCGAGGGTATGTGGACCCAGATTCAAGATGAGGGGGTCCTAGAGCAATGTGTGGGTCTTTCGGCAGAGTTGCAGACCTTGATCCGCTAAGCAGCGGTAGCGGCAACAGCGATGACAAGGAGACTGCCTCCTGGACCGGGCAGACCCCTAGCTAGTGGGGCCCCGCCTCTGGACAGACGACTTGGTGGAGGTGCTCTAGTGGCACCATGAGTGCTTGATGTATGCATTTTTGTATTTATAGAGGCTTGCGAGCCCATTTTGTATACGGTGTTGTGACACTGATTTTGTACTTATAGGGGTGAGGTGGTTCACTCGCCTATAGATAGTAATGACTAGGTGGAGAAGAGCGGGTGGTGCTCTAGCTTTGTTGGCATATAGCTGACATTTATCACATCGCTTCACAGCGTGGATGCAATCATGAAATAATGTGGGCCAAAAGTAGCTTGCTCGAATGATTTTCTGGGCAGTGGACATCCCTGAGAGTTGGCCACCACAGGCACCATTGTGGCAGTCATTCAAGACTCTATCAGCTTCGTCGATAGTCAAACATCGATGAAGTATGGTGTCGACCCCTCATCAATATAAGATATCACCGATAAGGAGGTAGTGAGGTTTCTGGTGGCGAACACGTCGATGATTATCCTAGGCGAGGTGGTTTCTAAACTTCTGTGTTCGGAGGCAGATGAGGAGATCGTCGTACCAAGGGTCATCCGAAAGGATGAAAAAGAGATGTTCGTCAGGGAAGTTGGTATTGACGAGAGAGCTAGTAGTATCAAAACGAAATGTCGTAATGAGTTCGGAAAGGATGGGGGATTTCTTTCTCTTGGGTGTTGAAAATTAGAGGTCATACTCCTGGAGGATGACGATCCATCGGGTAAATTTTCCATTAATTTACCGGCGACTGAGAAAGTATTACATGGGTTTGGAATCTGCTACGACCTTGGTAGTTTGAAGCAGGATGTAATGGCACAGTTTCTGGACTGCAAGGGCGAGTTTCTCTTCATGATTGTATTTCAAGGGTGGTCCTGAATGGTTTTTACTAATATAGTAAATCACATGCTCCCGGTCGTCATCCCCTAATTGGATGAGAACTCCTACTATGGAGACGGCTGAGGCCGATAAGTAGAGGATATAGTCATGGTCATAGTCGGGTGGACTAATCAATGGGGCATTGGAGAGGGCCACTTTGAGATCATCAAAATATGTTTGTGCATGTTCATCCCATTGGAATGGGATATCATGACGTAAGAAGCGAAGGAAACCATGTGCACGAGTGGCGTAATCNGGGAAATGATGAACCCAAGGAGGCGTCTAGCGGTGACGCAGAATACACACTTGAGGGGGTTCAAGTGAATATTGTACTGACGACACCTGTGAAAGACAATGCGTAAGTCATCGAGATGTTGAGTGCATTTCTTGGATCGAGCGGTGAGATCGTCCAAGTATGTGAGGATGATTTGAGCCAGGTCATGAAAAATGTATGTCATGGCGTGTTGGAAGTGGCATCGGCGTTCTTGAGACCAAAAGGCATGACACAATATGAAAAAGTACCCCAGGGGGTAATGAATGCAGTTTTGTATTGATCAGCTGGGTGAATCTGAATTTGGTTGTAGCCAGACAAACCGTCCATGAAGGACAAAGCCTCGTGGCCTGCACAATCATTGATAATTTGGTCGATAAAGGGCGTTGGAAAATTTTCTTTGGGACAGGCGTGATTGAGATCGTGAAAGTCCATACAGACGTGGATAGTGCCTTGTTTTTTGTTAACAAGGATGGGGTTGGAGACCCATGACATATATGTGATGGGGTATATGAACCCTGCAGCACGTGATTTGTCAATCTCAACTTTGATGGTTGTCTCTTTGGATGAGTGTAATGGAAGTTGCTTTTGTCATACAGGGGTAATATCAGGCCATGTGTCTATACAATGTTCGACAATAGAGGGATCGAGGCCGGGAATCTATGTGTATGACCAGGAAAAAATGTACCAGTATTCTTGGAAGAAAACTTTGTAAGCTATGAGATCTTCAGGAGAGCATGCAGCGTCGATGGTGATTTCCTCTATGATTCCAGGTTTTATGGAAATATCAATTTTGACAGTGGGGGAAATGTTGGCCATGTTGCCTTCTTCAAAAGCATCGGGGGCAGGGATAGGGTTATTGAACCAATCTATATGCCCTGAGGGGAGAAAATATTTGGTTTTGATTGTGTATATGGGGTTTTTTTTGGGAGGCGTAAAGGCTTCCTATGAAATAAAGAGTGCTCTGTGATAGAGTGGATCCCATGGGAAATTAGGGGTAGTTAATTCCTTGAGGATGTCTTCGTCGTAGTGGAACTATCAAGAATATAGGGGATCCAGGGGAGTAACATTGGTGACTGTCACTGTGTGGTTGGCTTCTGGTGGTAAATAAGTAAGGGGAATGACGCAAGTGAGTTTCGATGGTTCTCTCAACATAAACCAAATATCGATATACTGTGGGTTGAAAATGGTAGTTGGGTGTAAGACTTTCGTGGGGAAATGAATTGGAGAATTGGGGGGATTTGGGGGAAAATCCTCCTGTAGACCATCTATGAACCATGGGGGAGTGGGAAGTGCCTCAGGATCGGGAGAGAAGATATAAACCATATCTAGAGAGGGAGTAGGAGGAACTATTGGCGTCACTGAAGGTGGGGTGATGGGAGGATTGGGAATAAGGGCCAATTGACGACGCCTATATTCAATAATCATGGAACACTGGTAGGTGAAGTGATCTAGTGATTCATAGAGAGAGAAAGGATAACTCATCTGTTCGTTGACTGAGTTCGTGACATAGTGGATGTCAGTGACATGTGTTTGAGATGATGCGGATGGAAGGGGTTCTTGTTGAAATCTATGGCGTACTGCACTAGAGTCTACCTAAAGTGAGGTAGCGTAGGGCAATGGTGGGTGTAATGGCTATATTCTGAACAGATGGCACATGCAAATTTGGTTCTTCATCCTTTGCCTCCTGTCGTGGATGAAATGGTAGTACTAGGTGAACTGGATGAAGTGAGGAGCGGTGTCATCACTCAAGGGGGTTGAATTAAATTGCACAGCTCGGGGAGAGACAGGCATTTATTGGTGGGGTGGTCATCTTTCTCACATAGTGTGCAAGGAGGTTGAACTCATGGGGGAAGTGGAGCTATGGGCTCTTTCTTCTTCCTTCTGCCCCAAGCTGCAGTAGTGGTGCTAGAGAGTAGGGGTGAGGGTGGTGTGGTTGGAGTAAGTATCAAAATCTNAGTAGGGGGGACTATTGGCGTCACTAAAGGTGGGGTGATGGGAGGATTGGGAATAAGGGCCAATTGACGACGCCTATATTCAATAATCGTGGAACACTGGTAGTTGAAGTGATCTAGTGATTCATAGAGAGAGAAAGGACAACTCATCCGTTCGTTGACTGAGTTCGTGACATAGTGGATGTCAGTGACATGTGTTTGAGATGATGTGGATGGAAGGGGTTCTTGTTGAAATCTCTGGCGTACTGCCCTAGCGTCTACCTAAAGTGAGGTAGCATAGGGCAATGGTGGGTGTAATGGCCATATTCTGAACAGATGGCACATGAAAATTTGGTTCTTCATCCTTTGCCTCCTGTCGTGGATGCAGTGGTAGTACTAGGTGAACTGGATGAAGTGAGGAGCGGTGTCATCACTCAAGGGGGTTGAATTAAATTGCACAGCTAGGGGAGAGACGGGCATTTATTGGTGGGGTGGTCATCTTTCTCACATAGTGCGCAAGGAGGTTGAACTCATGGTGGAAGTGGAGCTGTGGGCTCTTTCTTCTTCTTTCTACCCCGAGCTGCAGTAGTGGTGCTAGAGAGTAGGGGTGAGGGTGGTGTGGTTGGAGTAAGTATCAAAATCTGCATTGGGATTCCTTTGGTTTGGGGAGGGAGGGATGGTTGAGGGACCATCGTAGGTGGATGTAGATACCATATTGGGATTGCTAGCACCATATTGGGAAGGGTAAGTGTTGTGGCTACCTGGAAATCTTGTACGCTCGGTGGGGGGTAAAATAAGGGGATTTGAGTAACGTCTTGGGGGACTGTCTCCCAAACCAGGATGTGGCCTTGGGGAAGGGTGAAATCGGGAACAGGTGGAGTTGAAGAGTTCTCAGGGGGTTCATAAGGAAGGAGCTGTGGGATGAGTGGGATGTCAGATAGTAAGGAAGCCTCTGTGGGAGGAAGGGAATTTCCAGTTTCTGTTCCATTGGATGAGATGACAAATACTTGTGATGAGGGTTGTATGAGTGGAGGTGCTCCATGGTATGTTCCTAGAAAAGATGGGTCTTTGAAAATTCTGAGACACATATCGATGAGTGGGTAGGCATCGGGATTAGTGTGGACAAAGGGTAGGATGTTATCGATGTTGGAGGAAGGGTTGGGCTCATAATGTGATACTTGGTCGATGGTGACGATCTTCTCGTTGTGGGGGAACATCATTGTGTGAAACACAGAAGAGGCCACAGCCTTCATAGCGTACATGTAGCTACATCCAAACAAGATGTTGTAATCGAGCGGAGCGTCGATAAATTCAATGTCAATGAGGATAGTATTTCCCCCGAGTTCAACGGGGAAATTTTGAAAGAGCCCTTTAGGAGAGGATGGTCGTCCATCATAAGCTCTGAGAGTAATGGTGGATGGTATGAGCTCGGGGGAGCCAAGTTTCTGCCATACATTTTTGGACATGATGCATGTGGATGCACCTTCATCAATGATGTAGCGATGCACTATGATGTTCTGGATTTTAACCGGTATTTGGAAAGTGACCAGAGCAGGGAGACGAGGTTCCCCACTATCAAGATCAAAGGTGATGAGTCAAGTATCAACAGGGTTGACTGCCCCCAAGGAGAAAAGTAATGAATTCCGTTGAGTAGGGCAGGGCAGGTTTGAAAGACTTCTAAAACTGACATGGAAGCAGGATATTGTGCCAAGTCATTGACCAGACTATAATTGTGTGTCGCCCTAGCCTGAGGGTTGTTGACATTTCGGCGTAATGGGATGTGAGGGATACAAAGGGGTGTTTCAGTATTAGGGCGAGGAATCATCAAAGGTGGTCCAGTTGTGAATGGGGCTGCTTTCGAGGTAGTGGGAACGGAGTCATGGGGTGCACTGTATTGACGGTTGTGCATTTGTAGAAGAACTTATTCCTCGCTAGTGAGGAGGATAGTGTGGTGTGCAGGAGTGTTGGGGTTTGGATGTTGTCCCATCTGTGGTGGGGCAGGATGCCTCTCCTGTTGGGTGTTCATCACCCCTTGGTGTGGAATGGGGTTTTGCAACACGGTTGGGGGTGGTTGTTGCACATATTGTTGAGGGGCCTCCAGGGGGGCAGGCGGTGCTGGGGGGCATGGTCCATTTCTGAATTATTTCATCCATTTAAAGTTGGCAATTTGAGGGAAATGGTGAGTATAATGGCCATACTCACCGCAAAGGGCACAAGGGAAGTTTGTATGAAGTTTTTTGTTATTCTTCCCTTGGATTTTTTTGTTATTTCCCCCTTGGGGGTTCTGGTTCCCCTGATTCTAGTTTCCCCCAGAAGGTTGGTTCTATTGGGGATGATTCCCTCCTGGTCCTGGATTATTATTGTTTTAGTTTTTTCCTTTATTTTTGGCATTATTCAACTGATGGGTCGGATTTTTCGTATTCAGTTGTTCAAAATTTTGATATTGTTGAATGGGAGAGGGATGAAAAAAGTTAACCCCAGCGTGTGGGTGTCCTTGTGGTGGAGCCATGGGTTGTGGAGGGCCAGGAAATGGAAAGTATGAATTATTTGGTGGCAATGGTCTATAGGGTACATAGGAAGGCATAATGCTTTCACTAGTGCTTAGGGTGTAAGCTGAGGTAGAGGGGGTATCGGAACTTGGTTGGATAGATGGGCGTATTGTGGGTGCCGACAGTGGTCCACTTATGGGTGGAGGAAGGGAAACAAGGTATGATTGTTGATAAGGGGGAGGAGGATAATAAGGAGGTCCTCCATATACCAGCAGATATTGAGGTGTTCCATACATAGGTGGTTGTTGGAGGTGTGGATTGTGGTGTGTTGTGATACCAATCAATCCATCCGCTAAGTGAGACATCCCAGGTTTGTCTTGATTGAATGGCATGGGTCTCAGGGCATCAAGTAGTACCGTATATAAGTATCATGAGTTTGAATTGTTGAGCCTTGTCGATGGCTTCTTCTTCAGACTGGGGGAAGGTGGCAGCCACATCCTTGGCAAAGAGGGAAACAAGTGATTTGAGAAACCAATTGAGACATTGTTTCTTGGTGGCTTCATCTTTGCATAGACTATGTTGTCGATGCCAATCATGAATGTGGTCAGCGATGTGCATGGCGGAGGTTTGTTTAAACTTTGAGATCAATTCGAGACCATTGTCATGACGGATTGGTAGTTGAAAGAAAGTCAAAAATGTTTTGGCCAAAGATTAAAAGGTCACATGGGACCCAGATTTTTCTTCTACATACCACTTGGTTGATGGGCTAGTGAGCGTGCATTGGAATAACCTTAATCGGGCGGAGTCGTCCATGATGTTGTTTGAAGAGAACCATAAGTGGAAGGTCATGATATGGTTGGTCGGGTCGTCTCTTGTTTTTCCTTCAAACTTGGGGATGTCTAAAGGTAGTTTGGTAGCCATTATGGGCCATGTGGGGTCGTGCAATATAGAATCAATGGTGAGATTATTTAGATCTGGTATGTTGAGGGAAGCCAAGTAGGGCATCTGTGGTGGCGGTGGAGGATTAATTCCAGCCATAGTGTGAGTGTTTTGTGTACCTGACCCTTGAGGGGGGTTAGGTGGGGTTGTACTTCCTCCTGGGGAAGAAGTGTGCCCCCTACTTCCTTGCAATGGAAAGCGAGTGGACGGTTGACCTTGGGAAGTGGACCCAAGTAAAGTGGAACCAATCAAATCAGATCCCAAGACGGTAGCACTCACATGGGTGTGAGAAAGTGGAGCCGATGAGTTGTCAATACTAGGCACTCCCCCTAGAATGGGAGAGATATTTAGCAAGCGTCTGGAATGACGGGGATTCTATGGGTCCCCTATGATGTCTAACTAGCAAAGTGGGTGTGTGTAAATGGTGATCAGAGCAATAAATGAAAAAGAGTCTTTGTTATAATTTTTGGACCTTCACAATATATCTCACAATCGCATATAATCACAAGGGCATCATACATAAATCAATTGATAAAGAAGCATACATGTGGGTAGGTAGATTTTGTCCATGTGGAAGAACAAAGAAAACAAATGCTTGTGTTCTAAAAGACGTAACGTCCTTCTTCTGAAAATAGCACTGGACCTTCTAATAGCACTCAACAGTGGGGTCTGAATCCACCGGAATAGGAACTAGTGAAGGATGAAGTAATTAGTTATAATGAGGGGTAGAGGGGGCATATCCCAAAAGAGATGGTGATATTTCCCAATATCCACACAAAATTTGATCAAGGTGAAATTGCAGACCACAATTTCCACCTGGGTAGATGTCCTAAAATTTGGTCATTGGGTACCTCGGTCAAAGTGCGGCATTTAGATTTTTGACCTAAGAAATGGGTCACAGGCTGGATCCCATCCAAGAGATGGGTGCCTCAAGGGGGTTCACACAGAACAATCATACCTCGACCTTCGACCCTTCACGGGTATCTCCCTGCCTTATGGTGTTAGGAACACTTGACTTGGAGGATTTAAAGTTCCCTATTTGAGAACTTCTACTATTTGAAGATGTGAGAACCAGATAACGGGGAGTTATTTGGATGCCTATCCCCAAGATCCTACCTAGAATAAAAAAAAAAAAAATTGGCACCTCCTATGGAGGAAAACTTAGTGGGTTTTTAGAAAAAAATTATATGTGGTTGTTTGAGAGATTGGGGGTATGAACCAACCTCATTGAATTTAAGTGGGAGTGGATAGTTTCATCAATAAAAGGGTGGGGCATTTCGGGATCCCTTTGGAGGAAACTTACTTCAACCTCCACGATTCTAGATGAAACTATGTGAGTGAGTAGTGACTTTGTGTGTGAACAAGTGAAAGTGTGCCAAAATTTTAATAAGTTAGGTGTCACCTTGTTGCATGTGGACTTCGTGTGGTCCT
>JASDQU010946635.1:19798-31726 GCA_032191745.1 Picea mariana | reverse complement strand
GCTGGTCATAAGGATTTGGTGCTAATGTTTCACCAAAGTTTATTAACCCTTTTAAAAGAACAAGTTATGTATAGTTTATTAACCTTTTACAAGTTATGTATAAATATTTGATAGCGTGACATTTAAATGTTTTAATGATATATTTTAGAAAATATAGATACAATTATGATAGTGATTTATGAGGTTTTATATATTTTAAACTTAGGATATAAGTTTTGTTGTTTATGATAGCGGTTTATGAGGTTTTATATATAATAAATTTTAGTATGTAAGTTTTGATGTTATTGTGATAATAATTTTTTTTTTTTAATTTAATCATAATATTGATAAATTTTTTTTTTAAATTTAGTTGTAATTTAATATTATAATAAAAAATAAAATTATATATATATTTAAAACATTTAAATAAAAATCTAATATTTTTTATTTTTTAGTGAAAGATTTTCTATATCTCTTTTAAGAATGGTGAATTATTAATATACTAGAATAAGTAAAATTAACTTTGTTTATACTAATTTTTTAAAAATGGTTTAAAGGAATAATTCTCTCATACTTTAAAATGATACTTCTTGTTTTTTCATTAAAAAAAAAAAAAAAAAAACATATAAAACACATATTACATTTTTTAATATTTTCAATGATTTTGAAATTGAAAAATCACATTAAAAAAATTGAATGTAAAGAATATAATGTCAATTTAATGGTTTTTTATTTAACCAAATGTGACAATTACTGGAGATAAATTTTATTTACATGTTTTACTTTTGCGATGATGAATATATAAGGGATTACAAATATGACTTTATTCATTAACATTTATATTTGAACAAGAGTTTTATGAGATTCATCTCACACACCAATGAAATATTGTCATTTGTCATTATTTCCCTTCATGCTACCATTGTCGTCTGCTAATGTGCTTGACTATAAAATCCATCAAACCATCTAATATATCCATATTGTTCTATATAAACCTTCCATTTATCAACCCTTGGTGTGATGTGTGTATTCGTGCAATGCGTTGTCACTAGGTGTTTGAATTGGATTCATTTCCTTTATCGATTGAGCGAAGTGTTACAAGGGATGAAATATTATGCTCGTACCCGTGAGCTGGTATGGTGGATGCTTAGCAACAATGGCGAGATCAAATCTAGGCCAAGTTACAATGGTTTTATTGACGTTATGCTCCTGAACTAGTAGTGGCTCCCCAAATGGTTATGCTACTATTGGTTGTGGCGAGAATTACTCGATGAATGGATTGTGCATTGAGTTTTATAAAACCACAACGAAGTTCAAAGTATCTTCTAGGCTATTGTATTGTATGACCCCGTGTAACATAGTTGCTTTAAATTGACAATATCCACATCCATTTCATCTCAGAATTGCAAGTTGAGTGTTGTGTTTTTGGCATACAATCAATGGTTGTTGTAGAATATGGTGTATATCCAGGTATAGTTGACTTGATTATGCATCATGAATACGTGGTTGTAACGTCACCAACCTCAACATTTTTTATATTTTTTTATATTTTCATTATCAAAAATATTATYTCATAAGGTTATAATCAATTTATGTCGGTATAATTTCATTGGTAAACAGTAAAACCATTGGTAAAAGGTAAAACCATGGGTTATAATTGTACAATATTGTTTATCTAATTGTCATGGTGTTGTCATGGCAAAGTACCCATYCGAAGTTCTARTAACAATGCCACCAACACTTGAAAGAAATTATATTCTTAGRTATAAACGGATGAATTCTGGTACCAATGCCACCAACACTTAAAAAAATTATATTATTAAGTATAAACAGATATTGCACTCTATAATGAAAAATATTTACAATTCATCACACCAAGAAACTCATACATTGTCTCATGTATCTATTTATGTATCTAGATTATAGAAGAGCTTTTACATTATTTTCTCCACACGTGATTACATTGTAAGCACCCATCGTTACACAAATTCCTTACATCCTAGAGTAATGGTGAATCGAATCCACATTCTCTGGTCCACTCAACATTGACACGATAATACCATAATTACACTATCGTGCACATAGGTTTTCGTTTTTGTCGATGGCTCTTGGCATTTAGTGTTTATGAATCTCCTATCTGATGATTTAATGCAAACACTCGTACTTCATTTTAATGCTTACCAACCTCTCTTGTATCCACCATACCTTTGTTAACTTATTGTTTAGTCTCAGTTGTCACTAAGGAAGTTGATTTAAATGCCAATTGGTATTCGGCCATGCTTGGCGCCTCTGATACCGTTCAACTTATAATGTTGCGTAGAAACATGAAACTTAACCCTAACATGTGGAGAAAATAATGTAAAAGCTCTTTTATAATCTAGATATATAAATAGATATTTAATTAGGAGCAGGCTAACTTAACTATTAATTTGTTTTTATTATAAATTTGTATATGCAATATAATGTTTAATATAGGAAAATAAATATATATTTTTAGATATAATAAAAATATTTGTGTTTCTCAGTTTTAATTGATTGATAGAATTGAAGTGTTATTGCTCCTTTCACATCTTTCAATATATAAAATTAATTACATTATCAATGAATTTCACCAATCACCACATCTAAATATAAAAAGTTGTTCTATATATTTATTATTATGCATTACTATATTTATATTATATTTAGTATCTATATTATTATATTTATGTTATATTTATTATTTAATATATTATTTAGATTATATTTATGATGTAATATAATAAATATTATATAAAAATATATATTATTAAATTGAAAAGTTTATTTTCAAAAAGAAAAAATGAATATTTTTAAAATGYAATTTGCATTKGGTTAGATTAACTTAATTGGAAGGAAATTTAGGTTAATCCAAAAACTATACAACATCCATGTTAAAGTAAAAATGTGGTCAGAGATCCTGGCCAACATTCCTTGTGAATCTAGGTTGAATTCTTTGAATTCCAATCTTTCTGATGGTATAGCTATCAGTGTTAATWTTTTTCATTTAAATTCTTTACAAATTGATTTATTTTAAGACTATGAAACTAGCYCCTATTTAACATATTGTTCATGTTTCACAGTAATCGTCATCATCAATAGGGTGTCAACTATCATCTCCATTTTCAAATCTAGGGTGTCAACTATCATCTCCATTTTCAAATCTACTTGGCAGGGACTAAGCTGCCATACAACCCTTGTTTTGTATAGAATTCCTCAAAACACCTTCAAACCCGACCGAACCCTGAAAACTTTGAACAGATACTTTACTCATTGCATAACCTGCGTCAGAGCCGACTTTGTCGCGGGTCAATCTCTTTATCATTGGTCGAATACGACATCGTGCCTTTGTATACGACCTCACTATTCGATCCATAAATATAAGTTGGATTCTTTATAAAAAAAATTAATATTTGTTTAGTCTTAAGAGGCTTCAAAAGACAGTTACGACCTCGTGTTTACTACACCCGTCTCCTCAATATGTATATTCATTTGTTTATTACCAGCGTTGAATAATAGTTTTACCTCGACTCCAATGGAGGTCGAGGGTTTTTGTTTGTTATAATGTTTATAGTGATGTTATTAGTCTTAAGTTGAACGACTTAATTATTGTCTCTAGGGTTTTTGAAACAAACACCCTACAATAGTTTTAGCTTTAGTCTTTGATAAATACCATAGATGAATAAGAGCTCTTTTATTTTCTTACACAATTAGTCTCACTGATTATGATTCATATTATGTCTCTTGTTCTACCTTTATTTCCATTATACTCCATTTTTTTAATCTTTTGTACAACAAATCTGGGAAAATAAATCAATGCTATATATATATATAACTTTGCTATACTTTCACTATACATTTTCATGAGTTCCCATTATTGGTATGTAAAGGAAAATCTTTGGCATGATTAATAATCCACAGTATATTCTATTTTATAATGACTTTCTTTCCTTTTTACATTATTAATAAAAAGAAAATAGATTTCTTCAAAAGATAATATGTTAAAGATGTGTATGAGTTATTTTTGTTGTAACAAAATTAGTAATGAAAATATATACATAAAGTATTTTTATCTGATTATAATCAGGATTACAACCTTTATAAGCATCCTCTAATGTATCTATATTTTTTTCTACAACAAAACCAATAAATAAAAGAACACATAAATTGTATTTTTCTAGTTATAATAGTAATAAAATCTTGATAGTCATTCTCTACTATACTATCTACTATTCATTAACATAAGTATTAAGTAGAGAAACATATTTGAGTCTGCTTTAAGATTCAAAGAACAAACTGAGTATAAAATCCAGTTCCTCTCAACCTTAAACCTGACCAACTAAGATTATTTGTTCCTATCACCCCCGAGCTTAAATCATTATTCCATAGGGACTGAAAAACCGTATAACCTTTTTCCAGAAAAATATCAGAGTTTGACTCTTTCTCAGAATCATCAAAATCAATCACTTCACAAGTACTCAACAACGTCCTGCCTCCTCTATACTTTTCTCTTTTCTTTTCATAGGAAAAAATATAGCTTTCCTAGGTATTTTTTCAAGTTAGCCTCATCCCTAACCCTAGGGAATTGTCTCAGCCTAAATTTGTGATAGCTTGTTCCCTCACATCCCACATCTTTGGGAGTAGGGTTCCACTTGTCCTCATAGACAATATTTACTCTAGTGGTTTTTGTCCCTTTTCACTCACCCATGGAATAATGATTTACTCTTTGTAACTGGATCCTCTAATTAGTTTGTTTCTAGTTAAATAAAATAAATTAAAATAATATTTACAAAAAATATTCATCATCATCAATGTTTATGATGATATAATTTTAACATAAGTCTTTTTCCAAAAACTTTCACAACATAAAGCATCAAAAATTAAAATATTAAAATATTTATAAAAGGAGGGATATTACACCCTCTACCCCTTGAATTGAAAATTGTCCTCAGTGTTCCAATTTGAGCACATCATATCTAGAATAAGAATGGATATTCCTTTCTCATGGATTCTTCCATTTCCCAAGTAGCCTTCTCAGGACTAAAGTGTCTCCACTAGTACATATGGGGTCAAAATTCGACAAAATATTATGACGATATGGGTTAAAGTACTCATACCTTCACAAATTTCTACAATTTTAATCATTTTTTCCAAGCCTCCCTGAAGTTCGTCATACTTACGACGAACTTCTTCCACCCTCGCTTTTGTGACGATCGAAAATCTATATATCGACGAAATTTAGTTCTCTTGCGACGAATGTTCGTCATTATATTGATGCAATGTTGGTTGATATATCGACGATAGTGCGTCAATAGATAGACTAAAGTTTGTCAGAAGTCGATGGACTTGCGTCGCTATATCGACATCATTTGTGGGTCTTAAAAAAACCTTATAGCCATTTGAAAGTTCTTAACGGTTTGAAAGTTCGACGAACGTGATATATTTTGACAATTTTGTTGTAGATGTGACATCTATAAAAGCTTAATTGTGTGGTCATTGTTAAACGCATGTAATATTCTATTTTTGGTGACCTGTACCTTGTTTCACATCTAATTATTGATCTATATTGCTTTTATTTTGGACATACTCTTAAGGTTAGAAATTTTGAATATTTATTTGTCTCATTTTAAATACTCATGACATTGGATCCTAGCTAATTAACCCCAACTTAGGCCCTATTTTTTGTGGAGACAAAAGTTTATTTTTTCTAGGAAATAGGTATGAACATGTCTACTCATTTTCTATTGGCCTAGTTCTCTATTATAACTGTTTAATGATTTTCTTACTTTCTTATAATGAAGTTTTGAAGCTTATGTGGTAAAAATGTATATATTTATATGGTTAATTTTGATCTCTTGAGTAATTGTTAACTCGTACTCTTATGAACATTTAGTAAATCAACGATGACAATGGATTAATTAACTCTAGACGTACAAATGGGCCAGTCAATATTCGAAAACATTTGTATTGTAAACAAATATTTGTATATTGTACTTATATTAATGCATCTTTAGTGGTTTTTGTTGTAATAGGAAATCCCAATGCCAATTAATAATAACAACATTACAGATGAAGAAAATGTGAGGATTATTGCTAGTTTAAAGACAACATTGGAGGCAAACGGTAATGTAAAACTTGAATTCCCTTGCAATAATTGCAGGGGATTTAACAGAAGAAGACTTATAAGAAAAATAGTTGAGAGACATTGTTGGATAAATGGGCACATTGAAGGGGGGTTCACATATCATCCCATGGTAAGTTATTCATTATTATATATTGTCTTTGTATTGAGTGTATTTAGAAATTGTTTTTTAATATTTGTTATATACACGAATTGTATTAATTGTTTATAATTATAAATGAAAATCCTCCTAGGTGTGTGGTGTCGGAAAATGTGCCTAGTAGTAGTAGAAATATTTTTGTATAAGCTGAGGAAGATGGCCATA
Organism: Picea mariana; assembly: GCA_032191745.1. Classification (NCBI taxonomy): domain Eukaryota; kingdom Viridiplantae; phylum Streptophyta; class Pinopsida; order Pinales; family Pinaceae; genus Picea; species Picea mariana. The sequence goes on along the minus strand of JASDQU010946635.1, from coordinate 25,283 downwards.
TGGATATTGAAGATCATCGTGATCACGTTAATTCTACGAAAGAAGATGAGACCAATAATATTGTTGAGCCAGATGATGGGACAAATAGATTGATGCAGGATATATTTGCTCATATTGATGAGGATGACAACTTTGATGATATTCATGATATACCTTTGCTTGAGAAGGCACAATAACCCCTTTATGAAGGCTTAAGAACAAATGTCCTCTCAACTATAATGTTTTTGGTGAACTTTAAGGTATTGAATGGCTTGTCAAACACTTGTCTCACACAGATCCTAAGGTACGTAACAATATAATTAATTGTCACATATTATACGTAAAGGTCGAAATTATTCTTCTCTTTTTTTAGTGTCAATTAATGTGTAATATATTAAGGATGCAATATTTTTTATTACTATTATTTACATTAACTAGTTATTTTTTATCATGTTGTAGATTGTTAGGTGAATTTTCTTACCACTGTCAAATAATCTACCTTGCACATACCGAGAGTTATCTACCATTATGAAAGACATTAGAATGGAGTATCAAGATATTGATGCATGCCCTAATGATCATATTATATATTATGGAAAATATGCATCGGAAACAAAATGCCCACAATGTCAAATCAATAGATATCGAACCGATCAATTAACAAAAAAGGTGCCTCACAAGCTCCTTCGTCAAATTATGATAATTCCACATTTGTAACGAATATTTAGGTGTGAAAGAATATCACAATTTATGGAATACCATGCACGACACAAAAGTGAAGATAGTGTTCCTTGAATGCTTGTAGATGCTTCTGCATTTAGGAACATCAAAGAAATATGGCCTATTTTTAAAGAAGAACCTCGTAATGTTAGGCTTACATTGGTAGTTGATGGTGTTAATCCATTTGGTGACCTTGTGTCTATTCACTCAATGTGGCCTATTTTTGTTATAAAAAATAACCTTCATCCTTGGATGTCAATAAAGAGGGAGCACTCAATGTTGGAAATGATTGTCCCAGGTATTTTGTTTGCAATAATTGTTTGGACGTAGTTGTGCCATTTCATTTTTCTTATTCATTGCATTGCATTAGGTAAGTACCAAATGAAAGATATGAATTTATATTTTGAGCCTCTTATCAATGAGTTATGAAATTTATGGGATGGAATCACTATGTACGACATATCTAGACCATTAGGGAAAAAACAATTTCAATTTCATGGAATACTTACATGGACAATTCATAATGCCCCAGGGATAACATATTTTTGTGGTATGACAAGATCATAAAAAAAAAAACTAAGAACATGAACGACATGATGAATTTCGGATGGAAGCTACAGGGTCTATGGTGGTTTAGGGCACAAACCCTCTCTGACAAGTTGGTAGCTACCACGGTCTACGAGGCTAGCAAAGATTTCGGTGATCGGGCGTCATAGCTTGGAAATTTTTGGAACATGGCGTCACCATAGGACAAGGGCATCCCCTTTTCATCAGGAGATGTGGGGCACACCTTGCCACTCCTGGAAACCTCGACTGGTGGCATTCTGGTGGGTGTCTGGCAGGAGACAGGTGGGTCAGGAGATTTAATTGGGATCGAGCTCCCAAGGCAAGTGGAAAATGATCTTTTTATTCCTCAAAGCGAGGAGGTGGGAGGATTTGGGATTTTGGTGGTGGAGTGGACAGGCTCGGCTACCTCTTCAGAGAAGTAGCTGTCTTTTTCAGATGGACCAGAATACACCGAAGGTTGGGGTGGAAAACTTTCCTTTTACCCCGAGACAACATAAGTTTTCGAAGGGAGTTTAGGGTTTGTCGCGGGGGAGCTATCCACCGGGTAGAATGTTCCTCTCTCAGAATTACTAGAGGTCCAGTATACTGATAGAACGATAGTGGCCTCAAAAGGTTTCAACTCGCCCCCAGTCTTTTCACCATCACATGTTTTGGTGGAAGCCGAGCAGGGAGGGGATAGGGGACCTGGGGCCTTAGAAAGTGGGGTCGATTCCATTATTCTTACTGATACAACCATTGAACCAAAGGAGTCTCTTCACACCGGAACTTCACAAAAGGGGGAAAGGAAAACCAAAGCCCAGATTAGCGCGAAAGGTCGACACTAAAAAACAGTCAGGTGTGCTCGTGAAAGGATTGGTACTGAGCGACTTGTCTTCGGGGAGGACGTCGCCATGGATAGGGTCTTGGATTACACAGAAAGAGAAGTGGTGGGCAGGGTCAAGGGAAAGAAATTGGGTATGGATTTTCTTAAAGACTAGGTAACCAATTCCTGGCTACCAGAGATCTCCAAGATGCCCCACATCTGGCTTCTTACCAAAGGGTGGTTTGCCTTCATCTTCTCCTCCTCGGATGATGTGGATTGGGTACTAAAGAAGGTTTTGAGCTTTGTGGACACCCCCACTCTACTCAAACGTTGGACACCAACTTTTGATGCGAAGAGAGAACAAACTGACGAGGAACCCATCTGGGTCAGGCTCCCGGGCCTTCCGATGCAATTATGGAACTCACATTATTTTGCGCCAATTGGAAACCTGTTGGGTAGATATATCGAAGCTGATATGTCCTTTCAAGACACATGATACATGAAAATGGCTCACATTCTGGTCCAGATAAATCTGAGGAAGGGTTTACGTCAGGAGATTACTATCTATTCGGTGGCCGAGACATTTGTACAAACCCTGGACTATGAAGGAATCCCTTTTAGATGCCATAGGTTCCATGTCTACAAGCATGGTGTTGCAAATTTCCCTCTTCCCTTCAAAGGAAAATATCGTAACGCAAAAGGAAAAATCTCCTCCTCCTCTCCTCCGAGAAAGAAATGGGAACATCGGTTGGCTTCCAGAAATACTAAGGGAAAGGAGATGTAGCCTCCTGAGGACGTGCGCACAGTTGGATCAGGCTCAGGTAGCTTGAGAAACCAGGGATATGAACCTGTATTTTCTTCCATAGCTGGTCAGTTTTCCTCGCCTTCTTTGGGGAACCTCCTCTGATGCGAACACAAACTAGCGAGTATGTCAACTTCATATGTTTCTACTTTTACTTCTTCTTCCTTTTCGTCTTTGGAGTTTTTAGATATGGAAGTGAACACTGTGGCTCCTTCACTTTCTTCATGTGGGAAGTGTCAACCTCTAGTCAGTCTGGCCTCTCTCCTTTGCCCCCTTTCCTCTAATATGTCGTTTTTTGCACCCTTGCTGTTTACACCTTCTACAAACTCAGGGAGGGAGGAGGTTCCAAAGTCGAATGTGGTTATGGTTTCTACCTATCATCCTCCCACAATAGTTGGAGATGCTCTGAATCTACCCTCAGGCTCTCACTCTCCACTTTCCTTGGTAGAAACTCTACATTCCACCCTTTCTTCCACTCTTGCCACACCCTCTGCCTCAAAAAACTCTTCTTCAGAAGACAACAAAGTTCGTTAACATCTTAGGAGTAGATTGGTGGTCAAGGAGGACCTATTGAAGAATGGATTTTAGTCATCGGATGGCTGGAGTTTGGGGTAGTTACCTTGATCTTTCTCGGCGGGTAAAGGCAGGGGCCAGAAATCACATTTATATCTAGCACAAGATCCAACCAGAATTGACCTGGCTTCAGACATACAATCCTCAATTGAATGGGTGCTTAGAGCAAAGCCTCCCCAAGAAGGAGTTACCTCATGAAAGTACTTTATTTCAAATACAGGGGGTTAGTGAACCCGTCTAAAAAATCGTCCTTATGAAGGTCTTTCGAACAAAGCTCGCCGGATGTCATTCTTCTGCAAGAAACTTTAGGGGATACTGAATCAGTGGTAAAGTCCTTAGAAACACTACTCTTGGGTTGGATGTTTGCAATAGTGGATGCTAAAGGCCTCTCTGGGGGTCTAGCCACAGGTTAGAATAAAAGGAAATGAAAACTGGAAAATGTCTGGGGTTTCGTCTTGGGGATCGTTCTAACTATATTTTCCACAGACCTGGATCACAACTTAACTGTTATAAACATTTATGGACCTCACCAGGATAGACACAATTATTGGAACTCTTTAGATGAGTATGAGTGGATTAAGCATAAGGATTTTTTACTTGGTGGTGATCTCAATTTCTCTCTAGGCGCCTCGGAGGTATGGGGTCCTAGAGATGCACTGGATCCCTTAAACAATTTATTTCTAAATTTCCTGGACCAGGTGGGACTGGTGGACATGGAACCAAAAAAACTTACTCCCACCTGGTGCAACAGACGAGTTGGGTCTGACCGGGTGGCCAAACAACTTGACAGATTCTTACCGACTGATGATATTCTAGATTCCTTTGAATTGTTTCAATAATGGGTTACTTTTGGGGGAGAATCAGATCATATTCCATTTCTGTTCGAATTCAGGACTAAAAATAGTAGGGTGTCGAGCCCCTTCAAATTATTTGAGGGTTGGCTCTTAGATCCAACCTTTCTTGAGTTAGTAAGGGATTTATGGGTGAAAATTCCAGAACAAGCCCAGGACCGAGCGATGGTACTTTTTGTAGAGAACCTCAAAAGACTCAAACAAGCAACTAAAGAATGGTCCAGAGAGAATAAGTTTAAATATGTTCAACAACTGAGGGACATTGATTCTGAGCTAGCAGAGCTACAAGATGGGATAGGCCAGGGGTTCGTTAGTTAGGGAGAAAAATATCACCTGTTTGGTTTGGAAAAAATGCGCAGGGTCATTTTGGAAGAAAGAGAGGCACAATGGAGGTTAAAGAGCCGAGTGTTGTGGCTAGCTTGTGGAGATAAAACTCAAAAGTTTTCCAAGATTTTTCCAAGGGTCGGAATATGGTCAATACCATTTGGAGTCTGGGGGATCAAAGGGGGGAAGACGTAACAAATTTCAAAGAATTATCCGATCTGGGCATCAACCATTTTAAGGAACTTTTTAAGGCTCAAGAGGAGACATCCGTTACTGAAATTCTTAAGGTGGCTTAGATTTTCCCCCGCTTTGTAGAAGAGGATGAATCTAGGTACTTAATGACCCCTGTCACAGATAAAGAGTTGATATATGTTTTTCACTATTTTCAAAAAGGGAAGAGCCATGGCCCAGATGGATGGCCTATCAAATTCTACTTGGGGTGCTTGGGCATTCTTGGATATGATGTACTGAAGGTGATTGAAGAATCGAGAGTGAGAGGACATATTCATAATCCAATCAAAAATACCTTCATAGCACTCATCCCAAAGACATACAACCCCTCCTCCTTTGAATAATTTCGGCCTATCTCCTTATGCAATTGTCTGTACAAGATTTTCTCAAAGGTAATCAATAGAAGGCTAAAGGTAATCTTCTCAAAACACATCTCCTATGAACAGTTTGGTTTTCTCAAAGGTAGACAGATTCATGAGGCTATTGGAGTAGCACAAGAAGGACTACATAGAATTAAACTAAATAAGCTTAAAGCAGCCATGGTAAAAATAGATTTATCCAAAGCCTTTGATCGGGTAAACTGGTTATACATTAGAATGCTTTTGATTCACATGGGATTCAGACTAGTATTCTCCA
>JASDQU010946635.1:0-19766 GCA_032191745.1 Picea mariana | reverse complement strand
GAGCTCGGTTTCCTTCCCCATTCTTCTCAATGGCTCTGCCACAACCTTCTTCCAAGCAGAAATAGGAATACGACAGGTTTCCCTCTTTCTCCCTTACTTTTCCTTCCAGTAGCCGAAGGCCTTAACCTCTACTTGATAGAGGAAAAGTTGGGTGGACGTTTCTCTGGTATACAAATCTCAAATGGGATGACCATTACCCACCTACTCTTTGTGGACGATATTCTACTCTTTTGTGATGGATCGAAGCGGGATGCTAAAATTTTATCGGAGGGCTTCACACTTTTCAAAATTGCAACTGGAATGAGGATTAATTCACAAAAATCCAATATACTTTTCTCTTGGCTTGAGAATGATTACTTTCAACATTAATTAGACCTTTGCCCCTTCCAAACACAGAACTTGGAAGATAGACTCAAATACCTGGGCTTCCACTTACATCCAAATGATTATTGGAAGACTGACTAGATGTGGCTTTTGGAAAAGATGGAAAAAAGACTAAAAGTTTGGAGCAACAAATGGTTATCAAGGGCAAGGAGGTTAGTATTAATAAAGTTAGTTATGGAAGCAATCCCTGTATATTGGATGTACCTCTCTTGGATCCCAAAAGGAATTAGGATCCAAAAGGAATTATAGAAAAAACAAGAAGATTATCTTTCTCTTATCTTTGGAGGGGGAAATCAAAAAACTGGGTGATGCCCTGGGTTTGATGGGAAAAAATTGCCAAACCAAAAGCCTTGGGAGGATGGGGCTTAAAAAACATTTTTATGTTTTCAAAATCTTTAGCGGAAAAATCAGTGTGGTGACTGATTACAACAACATGCATGTGGACCAAAGTTGTCCTTCTAAAGTATCTGGCCCCACTCTCCCTACTAGAATGGATCGGGAGCCTTAGCACTAGAACAAAGGGGATCTTAGTAATGTGGAAGTTGGTACAATGAGCCTTTGATGTGGTTGGTAATATTTATCCTGGATGGTAGGGTCTAGAAACTCACTCGGAATTGGACAAGATCCCTGGGCCGGCTGCTTGAGAGAACAAATCCTTCCAACTGACCTTTGATCAACCTTAGACCTGGGGGATTTTATAACCTTTCCCAAATAGCTAAACCTCTCCACACAACATTGTGGCAACAAGGATGGAAAATTGGAAGATCCATGGGACTCGACAAGCCTCAAGCTATTCTTTGGGACCGATATATCAGTGCACTTATGAGATCAAACATCTGATTGAATGAGGGAGAGGATGAACTCATTTGGGAAGGAAATTCAGGAGGCATATACAATCCAAAAGAAGGATATGTTCAATTAAGCATAGAACCACTACAACAAGATGATAAGTGGTGGTGGAGGAAACTTTGGAAACAAAAATGTCTAGCCAAAGGCAAAATCTTGGCTTGGTCAATCCTAGAAAACAAAATTCCTACATGGGATATTCTTCAGAAGAAAAAATTCCACGGCCCAAGCTGGTGTTCACTCTGCAGAGCATAGGAAGAATTGGTTGATCATTTATTTATGCAATGTCCCTTTACCTCATCAGTCTGGGTGGAAGCCTCCAATTTAAACATTGACATTGGTTGTTGGTGAGGAGTTTCCTTCGAAGAAGTATTAAAAGATTGGTTTATGCCGAAAAATCCAAAACAATTAAAAGCCTTTCCCATCGTTGTTGTCTGGGGAATTTGGATATCTAGAAATACCACACTCTTCTAGGATGAACCACAATCACCTTTGCGGGTGGCCGCAAAATTCTTAAGTATACTTGAGCATCTCAATTTGGGAGAGAGTCGGGGATGGGGCACTGTCTGAGTTTCTCTGGAGGAATAGCTTGATAAAGGAGGGCCTTGGGCCTTTTTTGATGGCGCAGCCTCAGGTGATCAATTACACTNCTTAGAGCTGGGCTAGGGACTGACACAAACAATTACTCTGAAATCATGGCCTTAAAATTATTACTCCTATTTGCAGTAGAAAAAGACGTTTACACACTACAAGTCTTTGGGGATTTCTTGCTTATCATCAACTTGGCGAATCATGCACAACAATTCCATTTGACTAGACTTAGACCTTATCTTGTAGAATTTTTGAGGATCAAATCCACTTTTGACACTATTTCTCTCTCTCATATCTATAGGGAAAGGAACACCCTGGCTGATCGACTATCCAAAGAAGCTACGCAGCTAGAATACAGAAGATGGCACATCAAAAAACACACATTAGAAGGTAGTTTTGACTATCACAGGCCCTTTCAGGAAGGACACACATAAATAAATGTTCCTTTTATTTTTGGAACTCTAAGCAGGAACACAAATGTAAAATTGAAAAATTTCTTGATACTTTTGGTACCTATGTATATGACTAGAAAGTATATGGGTGGATGCCCACTTGCACCTCGGTATATGACTGACATTTTTTTGTAATGAAGGAACTTACATAAATGGAAGAGACACTGCACAAACAATATATATTTTTGTCTATTTCCAATAGAATATATATATATGTGAATGTAATTTTATACCTTTTAATAAAATTACGATTTTTTTCCTTGGAAAAAAAAAACATATTTTTGTGGTATGTAACACACTAATGCACTTTAATAGCATATAATTTTATGAAAATATTATGCATGTTTCTTAAATATTAATTCCTTGTTATATAACTAATAGTCACATTAATCCATATCTTGCAGGTCTTTAAACAAAGGGTAAATTAACATGTCGAATTTGTGGTCCTAGGATGAAATCTTGTTGTTCAAGAGTTTTAGGAAAGGAAGTGTTTGATGAGTATAAACACTTCCTCCCTAAGAAGAATAGGTATCAAACTATCGGGAAAAAAACTTTTCAATGGGAAAGAAGAGGTTGCAATAAAACCACAAAGAATGACACCTCACCTATGGAAGTTGGAATATAGTAGAAATTATCAAGGTAAGTAATTCGACTATGTATCATGAGAGCGTCACAAAATGTTTTAAATTTTTTATTTGTATTGAATTTGGTTTACCGTATCTAACAAATATTTTTATATAATTAATTACTTTATGTTTCATAAAGGTCGACAAGGCATTGGTGGGATTCCATGAGGAATGATAAATTACCCCATACAATTTAGTAGATTTCCATACTATGAGAACCTACAAATAACTCATTTGTTTGATACAATGCATATAGGGAAGAATGTAACATAAACATTGTGCAGAATATTAGATGGAAGGAATGACAAAGAAAAAATTGTCAAAATTTGCAGTGACATTTAGAAACCCAATCATGCAATGCACAATTTTATTGATTCAAATAGCAACATCAGAGACCAAAATAGTCTTCCATGGTTATTTACAGACCAAGAAAACAATGTTATAAGAGGGGTGATTTGGAAAATAAAATTTCCCACGAGATTTTCTTCAAACATAAAGAATATATTGACGAAGAAAGGTGGATTCGGTGGGGTAAAAACTCATGATTGGCATACCTTCAATAAGGAAAATAGTTTGGTATATTTCTATAATCATATAAAAATACTTCTTTTTAGCATTTTAATTTTGTTTTCTTTTCAAAAAAACAATGATTATTTTTTGTAATTACACTATGTTCTACCTCTATCTCTCCCTGACAACTTTGAAAAAAACGTAATTTTATTTATATATGATCTTGGAAAATACATGAAGTAAGAAAAATGTTTGTTGCAAAACTTGTCATCATGTGTTTTAATTGAAATGTATATACTTTGTTGTTGAAACCTATGATAATTTTCTTGTATAATCATGTGTTTTAATTGAAATGTATATGCTTTGTTGTTGAAACCTATGATATTTTTCTTGTATAATCATGTGTAGGTGGTTTTCAACTGAATAAATCCATAAAGAAGATATGAAACATCAGAGGAGAGAAATTCCTCAACTAATTTGTAAAATGCAGAAGTATCCACCTCCGACATTTTTCAATGCTCAAGAACACTACCTCATACACTAAGTTGAAGAGACTGAAATGTGTGGAAATGTACACACAAGGTCAATGTGGATGAGGGAGAGGCACTTGAAGTAATTGAAGGCTTTCGTTATACAAAGAGAATGTGCTGAAGGTTTTATGGTGGAGGGCTATATGGTATATCAATTCTTGGTGTATATTAGTCAGTACCTTCCTAAATTAGCAACAGGAATTTAGGTGCCTCGCATTTGGGAAGTCAACTCCATCAACAAGTTTGAAGGGAAGGTCCTAGTCAGGAAGGGTAGAATGAGGAAAGTGAAAGGTAATTAGATGGTATCTGATATCTATAATACTTTGCATTAGTAATTTTTATCTAGTATATTGTACTTATTTAAATTTTATTCTTCCATCAATTATTAATTATCTTTATTGTTAGTAATTTTTATTATTTTTTCATATTATTGGTCATGAGTGGAATGCACTACATTTATTCATCACAAACAATATTGATTGGATGAAGGTATGGATAGATCGATGCATACAATGTAATTGTAGGTTATCATGGGAAGGGGTGGCTACATTGGTTAGAGAAGCTCATCATATTCAATATACCAATCTTACTCAAACGCAAATTGATTTAGCATATCATGGTATAAAAGATAAACATGCAAGCATATAATTCACCCACATCATGTTTTAGTTATTTTCTATTCTATATTTAATCTAGGTCATAGTGTAATGTACCTAATCTGAACCCTTTGTAATTGTACATATAGGTTGGTGAGCCATTGGTACCAATTGTAAATGTAAATGTACATTTAGGATGGTGAGTCGTTGGCACTAAGTGTTGGTGTTGTGTGCACTTGAGTAGTGCATGGAGAATTGATATCAAGGACAGGGTGCACACATTTCATAGTCTTGCGTGCACCTCAGTAGGTGTGTACATTTCACAGTGTTGCACGCATTTGGGTAAGTGTGCAAGAATGACCTGGGAGTGTGCATAGAGATGAGTTACACACACACACACACACACACACACACATATATATATGATTGTATATGTATTGAGGCCAAAGAGCCTGTGTGATTATGAGGTTGGTAAGCCGGGACACAGATAGGTCAGTGCGTCTATCCATGTAAAGTGTAATCATACTCGGTCATTAATAATATTACATCTCTACGCGCAGATAGACTCAAAAGAAAAGAGATGGGGGGTTGACTCCACCAGAAAAGGGAAAAAGGGGGCAAGACTTAAGTCTTAAGGAATATTTTATAATATTTCTGGAAAAGTGTATGTTGTGGATAATTATTTTATCCTAATTTCCCAAGGGAAGGGAACGAGCCACCAAGTGGATTAAGCTACTTTTGAAGGTTACAAGTGTTGAGTTTAAGGCATGCAATATATATTGATGGCCTTAGTGTATTTTTGGAAGGGGAATTCATTTGGGGAATGATTATTCATTATTCACTTTCTTGTGAGCATAAGGGGGTCAAACGATATGGAAAATCTGATTATCACCTTATCTGCACAAAGAAGCTTGTAAGGGATTTATGTTTTATATATAGAGTATTTATGTCAAAGAGGCGGATTGTCAAGCCCGTGAGAAGTCTCTTTGGGTGAGAGCTTTTTTGTTTAAGAGGCAGGTTTTCAGGCCCATGAGCATTAGTTGCAGAGCTTAGAGACTTCCTTTCCAACCTGTTGTTGGTAACCCTGGAAGGAAAGTGGGGCAACCAAAGGAATGTTGAGCAGAGAATGTGCACACTTCCTTGGGTGTGATAAGTGCATGGAGAATGAGAGACTGTAGGCTAGTTGCAGTTGTGGGCACCTTGGAATGAGTAACAAAGCTTAACATGTCACTACGAACCCTTTTTCCCTAGTGGATCTAAGCCCCAACTCGGGGGTGACCTGTTGTTGGAAGCTTATGAGAAAAAAATTCTATGGCTAGGAGGAAGATCTGAGTTATGCACGCAATTGGTGACTTTCATAAAATATAAGTGTATTTATGTGCTTGTCTCATTTTCTGTGTGCATATTTATCTATGTTGTCAGACAATTAGGTTGATGAACAATTGGTATGGATTGTTGGTTTTCATTGATTTCAACCATTGGAGAGTGATATTGTAGATTGATTTCAACCCTTAGTGATTGATGTCAACCCTTGGAGAAATTTTGGTAGCACAAATGTTTGGGTAATGGACCCAAGTTTGTTTGATGTATAATGGTATGAGTTTTAATATATTTGAACGTAATACTATTCTATATGGGTAGTATGTTTCATTCCATTTCTGGTGGTATGTATAACATCACATAAATCCTCACGGTTAGAGAGTTATGGCCATGTGAAATTGGAGAACCCAGGTTTGGGTAATGGACCCAAGTTTGTTTGATAAATAATGGTATGAGTTTTGATATATATGCAGGTAAGACTATTCTATATCAATAGTACATGTCATTCCATTTCCGGTGGTATGTGGAACGTCACATAACTCCTCACAGTTAGAGAGTTATGGCCATATGAAGTTGGAGAACCATCATGAGTCATCTAGAAGCCCCAAAAGGTCAACATAGTCAAAGTGGTTTAAGATATTTTAGTTGTTTAAGATATTTGGATGATTAAATTGATGATGGTTTTGGTTGAGGTACATGTTGGGTACAGGGTTGAGACAAGTAGTTGATGAGTTGGCACATACATGAGGTGTATAGTTTATGATGTTGTTACATCTTGATGAGTAATAGTTGATGAGTAGTTGATACATGATTGGTACATACTTGGTACATGGTTGGAGGAACTTGTTAGTAGTATTGTTGACACATGGTTTATGGATGATGTAACATACTTGTATTGGTATATTATTAGAAGCACATATTGATCTTGGTGATGATTATGATTTGTTGTGTTATTCTTTTTTGATGCACATCTTTGAGAGTTGTCTTGGTGATTGATCTTGATGAGTAGATCTGATTTGGTTGATAATATTGATGAGATAGGTTGTTGTGATAGGTTGTTTGGACAGGTTGTTGTGACAAGTTATTCATAGAAGTTTGGTTCATGGTTGATGCACTTGTTGATGGTACAGGTTGAGGTACAGGTCAGTGCATGGTTGATGCATTTGTTTATGGTACAGGTTGTTTGGTACAGGTTGGTGCATGGTTGATGCACTTGTTTATGGTACAGGTTGATTACAAGTTGAGGTATAGGTTGATGCATGGTTCAGGTTATTGGTACAGGTTGTTTGGTGCAGGTTGATTGGTACATGTTTACAACAATATATCTCACAGTGCTAGTGTGACAATGGTTCCATCATTCTAATTCTATGTCAGGGCAGTTGGATGGGGCAAGGATAGGTGATTGTAGCCAGATAACATAGGGGGTTTTAGCCTCTTTCTGGTTGTAGCCATAGAATTGGGGAGTTGGATCTTCCCTTAGGTTGTAGCCTGAGAAACTAGGGGGTTGGAGCCTCCTTCCAGTTGTAGCTGGAAAACAAAGGAAGTTGGTGCTTCCAATGAATGTAATTCTTAAAGACATATAAGAAAAAGAATTATGTGGTTTTATTCCACTTTGGGTTTCCACGTAAAACATTGATGTACTGTGTATGTGTGTGATTGCTCATTTGTTCATTGCTTATTTACTCTGCAACTATTGGATGATAATGCTACATTGATATAACACTTGCATTTTATGGTGAAAAAGGATTAAATTGCTCTATTACTAATTCACCCCCCCTCTCAGTAATCCAACAATTGGTATAAGATAAGGTTCCTTCATGAAATAGTTTAACCACTGGAAGGGGATCATGGATTATTCTGAGAATGGAGTACCAATGTTTAATGGTCAGAATGGTTTTAAGTATAAGATGTGGAGCAGAAGTACGAAAGTATTTTTACAGGCACAGACACATTATATTTGGCTATCAATTGTTATAGGATATGATAGTTCAAAAAGGGAAAAGACTGCAACCAATAAGGAATTGAAGAAGAATAACAAAATAGCAATGGATTTCATCTAGGAAGGATTACCTAATCTGGTAAGAGAAAAGGTTGGTAAATGTTCATCAGCCAAAGAACTTTGGGATAAGTTACATGACATGTATTCTTTACTCATCACAGATTCAGAAAATGCAAAAGAAGATGGAGATACAAATCAAGAAGAATTATGTTCATCATGTCAAACCGATTCAGAAGATGAAGAATACATAATCACTAGACAATTGATTAGTGATTTAGATGAACTAAGAGAAGAAAACAAGTCACTGAAGAAAGAATTGATGAAACAAAAGGAAAGTGTTCACATTTTTGAAGAATCCCAATAGGTCATCAAGAACTTAAGAACTCATCTAGAAGAAGCTAGAAAGATCGAAGAAAATATTGAATATTAAAAGCATTATTTGGAAGCCAACATAGAAGCACAGAAGGAAGAAGCAGAAATGAGAGAGAAGATATTGACATATCATCTTAAGGAAAGAACTAATGATCTAAACCAGCTTGAGGCATAGTTTGGTCAAAAAGAGAAAGGACTTGAAGAATAAATAACAACATTAAAAATTCATCTTGAAGAAGTGAAAAGAACAAAAGAAGTCACAAAGTCTTAGATAATGAAGAAAGAAGAAGAGGTTGAGAAGCTTGAAGAAGAATTTGTCACACTGAGAAGTAAAATCGTCAATCTCAACAAGAACGTTGAAGAGACAGAAACATCCACTTCAGTTATAGAGAATGAAGAGAAGCACTGAAGGTTGCTAGAAAAGAAGAATGGAGAAAATAGAAAGAGTTATGCAGAATTACTCAAAGGAAGGAATCACAGTCAACCAGAATCTAAGAAAACTATTGAAGATACATCTTCAAGAAGACCACTCATGTTCAATCCACAAAGAAGCTTCAATCATGATCATGATCAATCAAGGAATAAATTTAGAAGGACTATACCACAAAGGAGACAATTCACTCCCGTGTATGCAAATTTAATTTATGTTTATTGTTTTTATTATACTAATTTTTGACATAAGGTTGCAGATTGCAAGGATTATAAAAGAAATGTTCAAGTAAGAAGTGCATATGTGTCCCCATGTAACATTGAATGTTACAAATGTCATAACTATGGACACATAGCTAGTGATTGTAGAAACATGATTGATACTTCCATCAAAGAGAACATTGATATTATATATAAGAAAGTATGTATAAGAAAACACGAAGAACATGTGAACAAATACCAAGTACCAGGGATTGTAATATTGGCAATAAAATGAGATGAAGAAAATTCTATAGAGAAAAAGAAAGATGTCAGATACAGAAAGGTTTGGAAAATAACTGAAAGAAAAGAAGGACAGGTAAATAAGGAATAGGTTCAAGAGATTTTACTTTCAGGCATTGTAGTGAAATATGAATCCACGGACAGAAAGAAAGAAGTCAAAGCTCATAGAGATGATGAATCTACCAATGAATATGATGATGAATACACATTAGAGAAGGAATTGTTCTGAGTCATCCAACTAAGAGACTCCCAGGTAATATGAATATTAGACAGGGGGAGTCTATGAGATAGCTGTGATAGACCAAAGAACAATCCTTCGAGCAACTCGTAGAGTTTGAGAAGACAGATCTAGAGAAGTCAGTTAGCAGAAGTACAATTTGATGGATTAATGAAGACTTCATTATAGTATAGTGATAAATGGGTCAGCATTATGAACATTTGTGCAAGTAGATTCTTGGACAGTATGGATGAGACAATGGATTCATAGATTGGTTCAAAGAGTGGTTCATAGACAAAGGAACAATATCATAATGGATGATAATTACATAGGAAATGGATCGAGCAATGCTAATGGATTCCAAATTGACAGATATTTTTTGGACACATGCAGTGCATACAACAATTCACATTCAAAACAGAGTAATTCTCATAAACAACAATGACAAAAATCACTATGAACTATGGAAAGGAAGTGCAAACAACAATGACAAAAATCGCTACGAACTATGGAAAGAAAGTGAAAACAACAAACTCTACATCAAGATATGTCAAACAAACCAAGGAATTTTTATTTCTCAAACTAAGTATATCATATAAATTATAAAGAGGTTTGGAATGGAAGATTGCAAACTAGTTACCACTCCTATGAAAACCAATTGCAAGTTGAGAAAATATGATGATTCAAAGTCTACAAACCAAAGGCAATACAGGTCAATGATTGGTATCTTACTATATGTGACAACATATAGACCATATGTAATGCATGCAGTTGGACAGGTGGCATGATTTCATGCAGCACCAAAGGAATCACATGTCTTAGAAGTAAAGAGAATTTTTAGATATCTCAAAGGAACAAAATATTTTGGATTATGGTATCCAAAACGAAAGGATCTATCACTTATTGCCTACATATATGTAGATTGGGTAGGTTGCATTGATGACTGATGAAACACTAGTGGAGCAACGTTCTACTTAGATATACATGTTGAGTATGATGAGCCTATTCCAATCTATTTTGATAATACAAGAGCCATTAGTATCTCAAAGAACTCGGTGATGCACTCCAAGAAGAAGCACATTCCAATAAAGTATCACTTTCTACAGGAACAAGTTGTAGAGAAGAACATCAGAGTTGAATATGTGGGCACAAAATAACAAGTGGCAGACATATTTACAATACCACTTCCAAGGGAAACCTTTGAGTATTTTTTCCAGAGACTGAGAGTAATTTATACTCCAAAATGAATGATTTTGAATACTTATCTTATATGTCTTATATTTACATGAGGAAGCACCATAAAGAGGACATTTCAGGTTGGGGGATCAATTTCAGGAAGAGTTCATTCAAGGGGAGTATCCCTAAGGGGAGCAGCCCCAGATTGAAATATACCTTTTCCATTGATGACAAAGGGGGAAAGATTTATCAGATGCATGATAGAAATGCTTGGAGAGAGAGCACAGAGGCTTGTAGACAGGGGGAGAATCCCAAGGAGAGTTCACTCAAGGGGAGCAACCCCAAAGGGAGATACCCTTTTCCATTGATGTCAAAGGGGGAGAGATAGAAACATTGATGGGGAGTATAAGAATGAACATTATCATGACTAAGTGTTGCCATCAATGTTGGTGTTGCCATCAATGCCAAAGGGGGAGATTGTCAGATAGTTGGCTTAGTTTGATGGATAGTTGGTATGGATTGTTGGTTGTCATTTATTTCAACCATTGAAGAGTGATATTGTAGATTGATTTCAACCCTTAGTGATTGATGTTAACCCTTGGAGAAATTCCGGTAGCACAAAGGTTTGGGTAATGGACCCAAGTTTGTTTGATGTATAATGGTATGAGTTTTAATATATTTTAAAGTAATACTATTCTATATGAGTAGTACATGTCATTCCATTTCCGTTGTTATGTGGAACGTCACATAACTCCTCACGGTTAGAGAGTTATGCCCATGTGAAGTTGGAGAACCCAGGTTTGGGTAATGGACCCAAGTTTGTTTGATGGATAATGGTATTGGTTTTGATATATTTGTAGGTAATAATATTCTATATGGATAGTACATGTCATTCCATTTTTGGTGGTATGTGAAACGTCACATAACTCCTCACAGTTAGAGAGTTATGGCCATGTGAAGTTGGAGAACCCTCATGAGTCATCTAGAAGCCCCAAAAGGTCAAAGAAGTCAAAGTGGTTTAAGAGATTTTAGAAGGTAAATAAAAAGTGACGTGATGAGTATACTATAATTCAAAGTGAATACAAAATAAAGTATTCAAATAATAAATTTAATGGAGAAATTAGAAGTGGGTTAACCCTAAAATAAGGAAAGTGGGTCAAGATGGTTAAAAGGTAACCCCTTGAGGAAGCTACATGAAAGTATAAATAAGAGGAAAGGCTCTCTCATTTTAATCACACTTGAGAATATTGAATATGTATAGGTGACTTAGGTAACCAAAGGATATATAATCCCAATTTCAGAGGGAAGGTGAATTAAACAAGGCCAAAATTCAAGGGAGGATAAATTCTTTTGATGATGCTTTCTAAGGTATGTTATTTACAGGTCATCTCACCATTTTTGTAGTAATTTTTTTTTCTAGAATTCTTCAGACCATGAAATTGGGAGGCCATTAAGGAAACATATCCAAGTATATGTGATACAAATTTCATCTTGTCAGTCATTGTATTTTTGGAGTTACACTCCGTGGAAAATAGGGTTTGTGGCTAGTCCTGAAACTAGTCTAAAACAATTGTTTCGGGTAAAAACGTCATAAATTATTCATAACAGATCCAAATTTAGTAAGACCAAATGTGTTGGTTAGAGTACATTCTTTAGTATTTTTTGTACAATTTTCACATCAATACAACAAATATTCCGTGCGGGGCACGCTCTACAAGTTCACTCTCTTGAATAAGCCAGAATTCAGCAAGGTATGCCATTTTTGCTATAACTCCTTTTCTGAGAGGTTCCAAGTAGTGAAGTCTGGAGGAACTGCATAAAATACACTGAAGAACATTGTGTACCATTTTCATATCTTTATTCATTACAGGTATACAGTTATTATTATTGCAATTTAGGGTTTTTGACTAATCCAAAATTTGTCATGTGAGACTAAAGTAAAGTTTGATGAAAATGCTAGTCTCTTGTTGTTAAAGTTAAGGAAGGTTTGCAGGTATGTGATATTATACACCAGGTCTATTACATAGTTACAAATCAGATTTGGATGATGAAATTGATGAGGGCTTTTGGTTGAGGTACATGTTGGGTACATGATTGAGACAAGTAGTTGATGAGTTGGCACATACATGAGGTGTATAGTTGATGATGTTGGTACATCTTGATGAGTCATANGTACATACTTGGTACATGGTTGGAGGCACTTGTTAGTAGTATTTATGACACACGGTTTATGGATGATGTAGCATACTTGTATTGGTATATTATTAGAAGCACATATTGATCTTGGTGATGATTATGAGTTGTTGTGTTATGCTTGGTTGATGCACATATTTGAGAGTGTCTTGGTGATTGATCTTGATGAGTAGATATGATTTGGTTGATAATATTGATGAAATAGGTTGTTGTGATAGGTTGTTTGGATAGGTTGTTGTGACAGGTTATTTGTACAGGTTTGGTGCATGGTTGATGCACTCGTTGATGGTACAGGTTGGTGCATGGTTGATGCACTTGTTTATGGTACATGTTGATTACAGGTTGTTTGGCACAAGTTGGTGCATGGTTGATGCACTTGTTTATGGTACAGGGTGATTACAGGTTGAGGTACAGGATGATGCATGGTTCAAGTTATTGGTACAGGTTGTTTGGTGCATGTTGATTGGTACAGGTTTACAACAATATATCTCACAGTGATAGTGTGATAGTGGTTCCATCATTCTACTTCTACTTCAGGGAGGTTGTATGAGGCAAGGAAATGTGGTTGTATCCACCTCCCCGTTGTAGCCATAGAACATAGGGGGTTGTAGCCAGAGAATTGGGGAGTTGGATCTTCCCTCAGGTTGTAGCCTAAGAAACTAGGGGGTTGGAGCCTCCTTCTAGTTGTAGCTGGAAAACAAAGGAAGTTGGTGCTTCCAATGAATGTAATTCTTAAATACATATAAGAAAAATCATTTCGTGGTTTTCTCTCTCTTTGGGTTTCCACGTAAAACAATGGTGTACTGTGTATGTGTGTGATTTCTCATTTGTTCATTGTTTATTTACTCTGCAACTATTGGATGATAATGCTACATTGATATAACACTTGCATTTTATGGTGAAAAAGGATTAAATTGCTCTATTACTGATTCACCCCCCCTCAATAATCCAACATATGTTTGATATGGTTTAATTCTTGTATGTTGTCACATATAAGTAATTGTTGATATTATGTTTAATGTTGCTTGTGCATGTAAGTATGGTGATTATAGCTTGTATATGTAGACATGCATGAGTATGGAATATTTTAATAGTTTCTTATAAGTTAAACTTATGATTTTTTTACGAGCCCCTAAGGAAATGTTTGAATGGTCGTGCATGCAGAGAATACTATGTGTGCACCGGAGGTTGAATTTGCTTGTGTGCGGTGGGAAGTAGTGTCAGGATGGTTGTGTGCACATTAGTGCTTTGTGATAAGCACACTAGTGTGCAGTTGTTTGAGATACTTCCATTGTGTTTTAAGTTATGTAAAACGAAGAAAGTTAGTGTGGTGCAACTCAAATTGAGGATTAGTGTGTTACTTCAAGTGATGCTGTGCAAACTTGTGTTTAGTATAGAATCCGCGGATTTGATTTTTGGTGTAGAAATGTTCAATAGTATGTTAGGTGATGTTACAGTATGTTCGGTCAAAGCTATAACAATTGAGATTGGTGATGTAGCCCAACTTTGATGGATAGGGACATTACAGTTTGGTATTAGAGGTATAATTAAGGAGGAGTTGTAGTTGTGGGACCTAGCCTAGGAGGATAAGGGTGTTATAGATTGGAATCAGAACTATTGGTTCAACATTGGGCTTGTATGGGCCATCGGTTAATAAGAAGCATCAGAGCTCCAGTTTCAACATTGATTCTGCATGAGTTGAGTTATATTTAAGACAAAATTTGGACTGGTAAATGACTGAATTTGGAATTTCAACATGACCATGGTGTGCATTAAATAAGAATGCACATATGTGTGTGCTAAATATATGATATTGTGGGGTGTGACACTGGAACTACATAGTAAAAAATGGTGCACAAGCGCGCACACTAAAGTTTGGGGTTGCACGAAACAAATTTGTGGTGCATGCACATTATGGATATGCGGTGTGCATGTTAAAAATTGACATCACAATTTGGTGTGTGTTGAATACCAATGCATGCATGGGATTTAGAAGAAATGATTCTGACAAGATGGTGTATATTTTTCATGAAGCTGTCTCATGAATTCATTTAACAAACCTTTTTTCCTGCACATTTTGCAGAATTATCAACGATTAGAGCATGAAAAAATTAGTGCAGAAGTTCAAAAGCATGGAAGATGCGTAGATAACTTGCAATCTCAATGATGAGTTTGGATATTTGTATGTCATTTTGGGTGTTGATGGTATATAATCCAAGGAAGAGCGCATAAACTTGGTAGAAACTAGAAACCATAAAGGGACTACAAAAATGTTTCCAAAGCTATAAAGTTGATAATCAAAGGCTTATGAAATCCAAAGCGCAGAAAGATGACTTCAATGTCATGTTGATACAAATCTTGGAAAAAATAGAAAATAAAATGGATAAGGAGATAGAGTCAAGTAGATCAATAAGTCACCGGTCTCATGATGATAAAAGAAGAGAATAAAGAAGTGTTGGTAGGCATCGATCTCACTTGCCAAATCATTCTTTCAGGAAAACACGTAGTATCTCAAGTCCATCTCATGTCAGAAAGCATAAGAGGACTGGGATGGACAAGCTACAAGGAGAAATGAATAAGATCAAGCCTCCTACCTTTGGCAGTGAGCACAATAAGGATAAAGATGTAGAGACATGGTTGTTGGGTATGAGAAAGTACTTCCAACTGCATAATTATTCTGCGCAGGAAGGAGGGAGAATTGTTATCTATCAGCTAAAAGAAAAGGCAATAATGTGGTGGGATCAATTTGTGTAGGTGCAACACATTGATGAAAAGAAGGTTACTTGGAGGGAGTTCAAGAGTTATTTCCAAAAGAAATACTTAACCAAGAGATACTATGACAAGAAAATGAAGGAGTTATTTGAACTCAAGCTTGGAAGTATGACGATAGATGATTTTGAAATAAGATTCTTAGAGCTATTGAAATATGTCACATTCATCAAGGATGAGAAAGTTAAGATTTAGAGGTACATGAGTGGGTTTCTTTCATTTATCACTCACAAGATACAATATGATGATCCCAAGACATTGGAAGAAACCATAAGGTGCTCTAAATGTCTTTATGAGTAGGAAATGGGAAGACCAAATTTCCAAAAGGATTGGGAAGATAAGATGAAAAGCAAGGTGGATCATAAGAAGAAGGGGGCTAAGCCACCATTTTTCAGGAATACTATGCAAGGACATCCAACTCCCAAAGAGTCCAAGATGATGAAGACCGTGTAGCAAAATCCAAGACAACAATCAATTCGATGTTGGATTTGTGTAGGAGATCATATGCGCAGAGATTTCCCTAAAAGAGGTGATAAAGTGAGGAATACACACATTGTACAACAAGTTGCGATAGTTGAGGACATGGGCAGAAATGTACCAAGTATTTACACAACGCTGGATAAAAACCAGGCTTATTTTCAGTCACACATGATTGAAGTGGATGGTAATATTAACGACCATCCCATTGCTATTTTAATTGATTCAAGATCTAGTCATAGTTATACATATCCTAAGATGGTGGAAAGGTTCCAATTTCCAAGAATCAAGCTTGGAAAACCTTGGTTGGTGTAGTTAGCTACAGGAGTAAAAAGGAAAATTAATGAGAGGGTTAAGGAATGTCCGATGGAGATGAATGGACTACGTACAAAGGATGATTTGAATATTATACATTTGGGCTCATACGATTGCCTCATTGGTATGGATTGGTTGGATGAGCACCATGTTGTCCTATATTATTACAAAAAGGCATTCACTTGCTTGGATGAGGAACGAAACTTAAGAACAGTTCAGGGAATTCCAAGAACTGTAACTATCAGAGAAATTTCAGCCTTGAAAGTGCAGAAAATCTACAGGAAAGGATGTCAAGTTTTTGCAGCGCACATGGAAGAGGCACCTAAGGATAAAGTGCCAAATGTTGAAGACTGTGCAGTACTGAAGTAGTTTGAGGACCTATTTAAAGAGATACCAGGATTTCCTCTAAAAAGAGATATTGATTTCTCTATAAATTTGATTCCTGGAGCAACACCTTTATCCAAGAATCCATACATGATGAGTACTTGAAGAGATTATGAAGAAGGGGTATATATGCCGAAGTGTGTTGTCTTGGGGTGCCCTAATATTGTTCATGAAGAAGAAGGATGGTGCGTTGAGAATTTGTATTGACTTCAGGAAATTCAAGAAAGTAACGGTAAAGAAAAAGTATCATTTGCCAAGGATAGATGACCTCTTTGATGAGTTGCAGGGAGCATAGATATTTTCAAAGATTGATCTCAGATATGGATATCACCAAGTGAGAATTAAGGAAGAGGACATCAACAAGTCCTCCTTTAGAAAAAGGTATGGGGATTATGATTTCACAGTGGTTCCTTTTGGATTGTGAATGCACCAATTGTATTGATGTGCTTGATGAATGGAGTTTTCAAAGAGTATTTAGATAAGTTTTTCATTGTATTTCTAGATGAAATACTTGTTTACTCAAAGTCTAAAAAAGAGCACGAGAAACACTTGAGGATGGTGTTGCAGGTATTGAGAGAGCATAAGATTTATGCAAATTTGAACAATTGCTCATTTTGTCAACGACAAATTCATTATTTGGGTCATATTATTTCCAAGGAAGGAATAGTTGTGGATCCAGAAAAGATAAAATCCATTGAAGAATGGCCCACACCAAGAAATGTCACAGAGGTAAGGTCCTTTATGGGACTTGTAGGTTATTATAGAATATTTATTAAAGGCTTCTAAAACATTGTGCATATGATTGCATCCTTGCAAAATAAAGGTGCATGATTTGAATGGACTCTAGATTGTGCAAGGAGTTTTCTGCACTTGAAAAGTTTTTTAATAAGTGCACTAATTTTAAGAGTTGTTGATCCAGATGCATACTTCATTGTGTGCATGGATGCATGGAAGGAAGGACTCGGTGGAGTCTTGAGTCAGAATGGGAATTAGGTATTCTATGAATCAAGAAAGTTCAAAGAGAATGGAATTATATATGCTACTCATGACTTAGAATTGGCAGCCATAGTGCATGCCTTGAAGATGTGTCAACACTATCTCATGGGTAAAATATATGAGCTTAGGAATGATCATAGTGGTATGAAGTATTTATTTGGACAACCAAGTTTAAATGCCAGACAAATCAGGTGGTTAGATTTCCTTAGTGAGCATAACTTTGACATAAATCATATCAGAGGAAAGGAGAACAAGGTGGATGACACATTCAACAGGAGGGTGCATGTGATGCATGCTACAACCGTTAGCATGTATCAGTCAGATTTGTGTGAAAAGATTTAATAGGTTTCCAAATCAGATCAACACTATATGGACATAAAGCTGACTTTATAGCGAGGTATGTCCTAGTAGACGTTTGAAGGTTATGAGCTAAGAGAGGATGGAATTCTCATGTATATATGAAGACTCTATGTGCCAAATTATCAAGAGTTGAAAAGTATGATATTTATAGAGATGCATGAGGTTCCTTATCCAGAAAATCCGAGCTACCAGAAGACAATTATTGTAGTAAAAAAGCAATACTATTGGCCAGGTATGAAAAAGGAGGTTGCTAATTTTTAGATGCCTTGAATGTCAAAAGGTCAAGGCTCAACACATACATCCAGTTGATTTACTACAGTCTTTTCCCATTCTTGAGTGGAAGTGGGAAGTTGTGATGATGGATTTTATAACTAAATTATCTAGGACTGCTAAGAAACATGATTCTATTATGGTGGTGGTGGGCAAGCTTACTAAATCTACCCATTTTATTCTAGTGAAGCCAACGCACAAGGCAACCAACATTGTTGAAATATGCATGTGGGAAGTTGTTAAGTTGCATGGTGTACCTAAGAAAATTGTGTCTGACAGAGATTTCAAGTTCACCTAGAACTTTTGGAAAGGGATGTTCAAAGGATTTGGAATGAATCTAAACTTTAGCACAACCTACCTCACTAAGATAGATGGTCAAACAAAGAGAGTAAATAATGTTATTGAATATATGCTCGGGATGTATGTGATAGATAAACCATCAAAATGGGAGACTAAATTCACTTGGTATAGTTTACTTACAATAATGGGTATCAAGCATCGTTAAATATGATCCCATTTGAAGCACTTTATGGTAGAAAGTGAAACACGCTAGTGATTTGGGACAACTTAGCAGACTGCGCAGTAGTTGGGCCCGATTTTCTCCGAGAAATGGAAGAGAAGATGGTAAAGATAAGGAATAATTTAAAGGTTGCCTAGGATAGGAAGAAAATATGTGCAGATAAAGGTAGAACCCACATAGATTTTAAAGTAGGTGACCACATGTTCTTGAAGGTTAAATCCAGGCGTAGTTCCCTGAATTTGGGGAATTGTTCTAAGTTAGCAGTGTGCTCTTGTGGGCCATTTGAAATCCTGGAGAGGATCGGTCATGTTTCATATATGCTCGCATTTCCTACATCCTTGTGTATTCATAATGTTTTCCATGTGTCATTGCTTAAAAAGTATGTACCTGATGTTAATCATATTATTGATTGGAATGTGATTCAAGTGGAGCCAGAAGGTGATTTTCGAGTGAGACCGATTTTCATATTGGATCAGAAAATCAAGTAGCTCTGGAATCCAACCATGGAGCTATTAAAGGTCCAATGGAACTGGTACGGTCCTGAGGATGCAACCTGGGAGTGCAAGGATGCTATGCGGGTAGAGTATCTGCATCCTTTTGAATATTTTTGAATTTTTTTATGTACATGTATATATGATGCACTGAGGATAGTGCATAAATATGGGGGAGGGAAATGTAATGCTCTTGATCTGAACCCTTTGTGATTGTACATATAGGCTAGTGATCCATTAGTACCAATTGTAAATGTAAATGTACATTTAGGATGGTGAGACATTGGAACTAAGTTTTGGCTTTTTTTTCACCTGAGTAGTGCGCGAAGAATTGATATCAAGGACATGGTGCACACATTTCATAGTGTTTCACGCACCTGGGTAAGTGCACACATTTCATAGTGTTTCACACACTTGGGTAAGTGCATGGAAAATACTTGGG